>WOGO01009811.1:0-10049 GCA_015342085.1 Leptinotarsa defecta | reverse complement strand
GCAGGAATAACTTCTGTGAAGAATCCTGCACTGACACCTGTCGGATATAATCCAACGCCCTTCGTGGTATTAGCCAGGGAAGTAGTTGTTTTCTGAGGTGTCAGTCCATTAACCTACTGTGTAGGGAGTTGAGACTGGCCTGAACGAATTTTTCATAGATAATTTGATTTATAGCCAGTCTTCAAGTATGCCCACTGACTATATGTGTATGGTAAATACCCTGAATTGGTATAGTTTAACTCAAAGACTATTTCATTTGTCAATAACATTCATCCACCAAAATCAGGAAGAATTCATTGCCAAAATACTAAGTTTCTTTATTACTTATATTAACCAAATTCAAAGTTACAATATACTAGGACTAATAATGAATTCCACGTGTCGAGAACCAAACCATGATATCATTGTTTTTAGGCAGACTGAATAATTTCAATAAACTCCCTCAGAACATTGAAGGTTCAACAACTTTTAGTTTCAAAAATCAACTGAATATTAAAACATTTTTCTGTTTCTTTAACTTTCAAAGCACTTTCAAATTTGTATGCATATTTATATACATTTGTACACTTATTTTCAAGAATAATAATAGGTTTATCAATTTTTTTTTACTTTTATTTTAATGAAGATTGGTACATTAGGAATTCCTACCTCAAATACAGATCTAATTTCAGATCATAATCACTTTCACTTCATTTAGTATATGTTTTCTTGATTATTTTAGATCATATGTTCATAAATTAGTGGTACTTATTACAACTTAAAATAGTTCAATTCGACTTTCTACAAGGAACGCAATAATTTTCTTGTAGCATGTAATACACTCTCTCTGGCATTAAGTGTTTCACAGCCCTTCTAAAATGTATATCTACGATTATGAAACACATATGTACTGGAGGATGATTGAACATTGTTTTGGATGTACATAATTGACTTTGTCAGGTTGTCAAGAACATAAGTGAATCAAGGAATGAACCCTGGAGAACATCATAAATATGGTAATCTCACTGTTCAATGGGTCATGAAATTAGGTTGGTTACAGAATTTGTCACAACATATATTCGTAATCACATTTCGGTAAAGTCTCATTTGCCATCTTCTGGTGAATTCAGGAGTTCTGAAATAGACTGTTCTAGGCGCAAGTAACTTCCTGTATATGAAAAGAAGAAATTAATTTCATTTGGTCGGAACGACCAACGGTTTCAGAGTACTAGCTCCTCATCAGTACCGGAAGAGGGATTTCAGACGAAGTGAACCGTCTAAATATCCCGAACATCGAACAAACAAAATTAATTCCAACTAGTCATAAGCCCTATCTGCAGTTGGTTCAATAGGATGTACCACTGTGCCATCTGCAGATTAAGTCCGTAAACAACTTCACAAACACATGGGAGTCAGAATAATAAATAAGTATCTTCCAGAGAGGTGCATACAACATGCTCAAGTTTAGCTGAAACAGCTCACCCTTGCCTCTAATGTGAACCTACGACTTCATAGGTACATGTAGCAGATACACGCGCAGAAAGCTGGGTTAGTTGTTTTTTTCGTTGGATATCTGCCACATGTACCTACAAAGTCGTAGGTTCACATGAGAGGCAAGGGTAATGTGTTTTCACCTAAACTTTCATAAAATAAATATTACTTATTACTTACACAAAATATACTCATTTAATGTGGTATCCAACTGCTCAGGTGAGAGGTATTTGCACATAGCCCCCAAACAACCTGCAGCACATCTTCTAACAGAATCTTCTGGTACTCCTAAATATGTTACCAATGTTGTATGTATTTGCTTTTTGACAGGTTCAGACATTTTATCACCAGCTGGTGTTATAATACCTCTCAGTGCATGTAAAGTAGTTTCCCTAAAATGTCATAATCATCTCTTAGAAATGTAAGATGTACAACACTGAATTTGAGGGAAATAAAAAGAATCGCTTTATTCTCCATGATTTGTGTCATTGTTAATAGAACTCAGCATTATGGAATAAAAGTCAAGATTTGTGTGTATACTTGCCTAATTGTTATATCCTCCGTATTTTTTATTGTATTATGTAAATCTGTGAAAAGTGGATCTGCTCTTTGGTGGATTCCAATAAGATGACTCAAAGCTGTAGCAGATTTCAACCTAACTGATCGATTAGGATCATTCAATGATTTAACGAATGTGGTTTGTAGTTGCGGCAGAAACTGTTTCAGCATTATTCCAACCTGAAATTTAAAACATCAAATATATGACATATACAGTACAAACTGATTTCAAGATTTCGAAATTGTTTAGTATTTATCTTTTTTGTTGTTTTTTTCTCACTTATTCATTCAGTCAATACATCAACAGAAATCAAATTACTGTACGTCAACAATGTATAGAATGGATGGAAACATACCTTAGCTAACAAAATGGCCAGAGCTTCCAAAACAGCAGTCTTAACATTAGCACTAAACCTGTCTCCTAAAATTCTGATAAGAGGACCAGTAATAGCAACAACACTTGGTTGCAAGGCTGATGCACTGGTAACCTTGATAATCTCACCCAGACCTTGAGCCGCTGTCTCTTTTTCATCTCCATCTCCATTTAAGATTGCCTCCCGAAAAATGGGAAGAATTGGAGCAATTCCCTTCGGCAAACAGAATCCTGGCAAAAGATCAGATGTACCTTTCATGTCCGACATTGCATAACGGACAGCTTGACGAACATCTGATACGTAAGTGGCTTGCTGTTTTGGTTCCAGAGTCTACAAAAATTCAATACCAAAATCAATTTCACTAATTGCAAACTTCGAAAAATGTTTCTATTATTGATGTATCATACTTTTGTAACGGCGTTCAGTGCTTCCCAGGACATCTGCAGGACATCCTTATCAGAATCAGTGCAGAGGTGAATGAGTCCTCTTAGTAACTGAGGAATATAGGCAGAATACTGAGCTTTTGAATTGGCACAAAAACCGCATAATAACGTAGCTGCTGCCCTTCTTTGATCAGGATTATCAGTTCTTGAATTTTCCAACATTGTATCAATAATTGTCCTAACCCCTACCTCATCCACCACTGACAACACAACTGAATGACAATACTCCATTTGCTGCAATATCAAAATCACAAACTTATTGTCATAATATATCATTTATATTTGAACAATGTCAATGAAAAAAAAATACTTATAGTTAGGAATTGAAGGGAAAATATCAATAAATATTTTATTGTATTTCATTAAAATTTCGTCTTACCTCTGCTTCAGCAGGAGTACCTCTGGATAAGGCTAGAGCTGTCTGAAGAGCGGGCAGAATCCGGGGTAGGTATTTGTTCAATGCATCTCCAGCCACAGTTGCCAAAATTGCCAACGCTTTTGTATTGGCAGGGGGTGCAGTCAATTGGGGCACTAAGTAAGGTAATACGACTCGGGATTTGATTGACATAACCTGTCTTAATCCGTCTAATGTCCATTCTGCCACATTGGGATCCTCATGATTCTGAAAAATAGAATGATTTTGATGTAAAATGGCATAGAAATACTAGATGGAACATCTCAATGAATACTACCAAATTTATTCTCGGAATGAGACTTTTTTCTCAATAGTGGTGTGTGTGTTTTTGTGTGTTCTTATATTATATGTCCGATGTTTTATATAGGTCAAACTGGAAGAACATTCAAAGCCCGCAATAAGGAACACAAAAATAGTTTCCAGAATGGAAAAAAAATCCACATATGTCCACATAGGGACATGAGTCCCTATGTGGACATATGTGGATGAAGGGGATACAAGCCCCTTCATTTCCAGAAGAAAGGTTTGAAAGTTAACCTGTTGGAGAGTATGGAAATAAACAAATTCAAAAACTTTCAATATCTTATGAATGATCAAACTGAATTGAATGATTCGCCATTATTGAATCTGTTCATTTCCAGGTAAAAATAGTTTAGTATATTTACGATATTTTTTAAAAATGTATTCATATAGATATTGAATTCATACCTGACCTTTTCAAGTAGATTTATTCATTAGAAAGTTGGCATAGGAGTAGGTAATATGTTAGAGTATAAAATGATTGTAATTTAGAAGTAACTTTTAGTTCACGCTTGAGGAAGCTATTGTATAGCAAACGGTATGTTATTATATTATATTCCTAAGAAAAAGAAGTCACCCACTTTTGATGAAAGGTGTTACTCCCAGTGCCATACATGAATGTCACCCTCTAGGCTCAATCGAAACTCATTTTCAAAGTGTTTTCAAAATTTTATTCAATACGTAAAACCCACTGAAGAATCTCCGGTATTGCTTATTCGAGATGACCATAAAGTCATACAAGATATCTTAAATTCATAGACCTTGCAAAAAAAATCATGTCCACTTACTATCAATCCCTCCACATTCCAGGCACAAAATACAACTAATGAATAAGTCATTCATGAGACCACTAAAAAATATGTTTCTGATGAAATAATATCATGGGTCAGAAACAATTCATGCCCACTAACATAATACGATATGATGGAAGTATTTAAACACACATATCTACGTACTCAAAGCGGTGAGATAGCTGTCAGTGGTTTTCGTGAGACAGGATTACATCCTGTTAATAGAAATGTTTTTAGACATCATGATTTTATTTATATGGATAATGAGCAAGAAGTTAATATGACCAATCAAGAAAATATTACACCAGAGCCAACCACTTCACCTTCGGCTTCTGCAATAGAAAATGAACCTGTTAACGTGACACCCACCATAAATGAACTTGTTATAAGTGATGCAAAGGCTACTGAGGTAATGATGGCCAATGATTATGTCTTTTCTTCAAAAAACGAGAATAAAACACCCTCTGTATATTTTGAACCAGTACCAAAACTAGCACCTAGGAAAACTACTAACCGAGGCAGAAAGACTGCTAAGTTCTCATTACTCGATCTCCATACGAAAATGAATTGCAAATCTCTAAAAAAGAAATGAAACCAAATCGAAAAAACTATGAATATACTCACACGGCGATATTAAATGAGTTATGATGTTAATGTACATGTAATTTTAATTTTTCTACTTATTGATATAATCAGAACTTATTTTATTACATGATTATTAATTATAAAAGCATATACCATTTAGTTTCAGTCCTGTCTGGGCCAGCTGTTGCACAGAAAAAGATTCACTAATTTTCAAAAATTCTTCAATGAGTTGTATTAAACAATTCTGTTTTGAAGTGATTCAATTCAATAACAACGGAAATTATAAAACCATTTCCAGAAAGTAATGAACCATGCAGTTCATGAATTTTAACAGTAAGGGACAATATATAAAAATTGAAACTAAAGATTGTTTATTGAAAACCTAACATACTTTCGTATAAAACCCCAATCTTGATCCACATTTTTTTCATAACTTTTTTTCTTGGTCTCAAAGACACAATTTATTCAGATCATAGTACAAAACAAAAATATTAGTTTTCAAATATCTTACCAGTTGATTCAGTAAGGTAGGTAAAATATCATCAAGTGCCCTTGCTCCTACTGTCGAATGCAGGCTGTCGAATGTTTTAGCTGCAGCCTGTCTGACTTCTGGAAGAGGATCACACAAGGCTTTCCTTACTGTTGGCACCAATGAATTTACGAAAGTAAGAACCATGTCTTTGGAAGTGGAAGCCATTATCTCTGAAAGGCCAATGCATACTCCCTGTCTTTGATCTGCTCGATCAGATTGTAGCCCGCGCTCTAAGATTGGAATGATTTCAGGTAAGACCCTTTCACCTAATTTTCGAACTAAATCTCCCAAAGTTCTTGCAGCGACTTGTCGTTTATCGTAACTGTCACTGGCTAAACACCTTGAAAATCAACAATATCCTTAAAGCATTTCAAATGATATTCTTTTGATGCAAACTTTGTAATCTTTAATGTAGTAATGAATATTACTGGAGTATTATCTCAAACGTTTTTCTAACACCCCGACACATGTTTCGATCACCAAGTGATCATCTTCCTCTTGAAGATGATCACTTGATGATCGAAACACGTATCGAGGTGTTAAAAATAACGGTTTGGTATTGGGATAAAACTTCAGTAATATTTAATAAAAGTCTTTCGAAGTAATAATCTAACAAATGAATAATGGCTTGGCCAGAATTATTTGACTTTTAAATTTCAACTTCAAAATCAACTACAAACCTATTCAAATCAGATATTATTTTATGAAGAAACTAGTAATTAGTTCCTTCCAGATGGTTTTGGCTTTTCAACTTACCCAAGTAAAAGACTGAAAAGAGTTGGCAATATTTCTCGGAGGGTCCTAGGAGTATTTGTTACAACCACCTTCCACACATGCAATGCAGCTTGTCTGACCATCAATGCAACATCCGACCGTCCCATATAAAGACCAGCTAATACACGATTACGACGTTCAGCACCAAGAGATCTAATAATAGCCATATGGGATTGTTCTGTACCAAAGTTATCATCTTCACTGGCAGTTTCAGTACTCATTTTTCCTGTAACACCTGATATCCGGTAGAGAAGATCACCAAGAAGCTGTACAGAGCTAAAATAAAAGCATTTTTTTCAAATACTTTGAATGTGTTTCAATAAGACTAAGATAAATTGATCTACTGATCAATCTGTTTTAGTTTCCAACAGTTCAATAATATGTAACAAGATATTTGTTGCGTAAGTAGTTTCTTATTTTCACATTTATTTTGAGTTTACATAACTCTTATATTAGTGTCTCACTTCAATAACAATTTTCCCAAATTCTTCAAGAAACCTTTTTGTGCATTTCAAAAGCCTCTATGTGTTGCAGACAATGGAACGCTAATCAGATGGAATCCTAAAAAGAAATTTATGAGCACTCACAACTACATAACTTAATCTTCATTGCAAAGCTTTTTGTGAAGGACTTCAACATCCTGGGACAATGAATTTCAAAAGCGGATAGCACAGGAAGGAGTTCTAACGACCCTTGTAGGTTCGATCCCAAACAGGGAGCATTAATAAGTAGAAGAAAAAAAAAGATGGAAAACATTACATTGGCCTAAACAGGTACAAGTATCATTTATAGGAAAACTGAAAAGGAAGATAAACCCAATTTACTAATTTACATAAAATAGAGGTGAATACGTTATAATCAAAAAGTTTGACAATTCAATAAAAATGGATTAACAAATTATTAATAAACGTGTTGAGATTTCAATTTTTATCCCCAAAAAAAGTATTTTATAATTCCAGTTATTGCAAGCTTACACTGAGTTGAAAAGTATAGTTTTCAACATAGGTATCAAGTGTAGACATACTGTAGACATATGTAGACAAGACATACTGTTTCTGTTTTTACATTAACAAGATATTGCCCCTTACAAACCACAAACCTCAGCAGACAAATCTTGACAAACTGAGGATTAATGGGATCTTGGCTTTCAACATACACTTCCTAGCACAGGTTGGATGATATGAAGTGAAAATTGATCGTCCGGCCGTAGGTCAGCATTGTTTGGCTAAAATTCCTCCTCAAACACCCTGGAAGACACATCCATGGAAAGACCAACCATATTTGATATAAATTATCCTAGGCTATTGAAGAAAAGTTCTGTGCCAAAAAATAAATATGCAGCAAGCAATGTACTGGGAATAGCCGGGTAGAGAATTAAATAAGTGAAATATTGTGTGGCATTGAGGAAATATATTTTAGTAGGAGAATGAAACAAGTGTGAATCATTCTCTATTTACAATATTTCCATAGCAAATTAAAATCTATTCGTCCAGTGTTTTATGAGCATTACAAATCTATTTTTACCTGTATCGTATTCTCCAGTTATCATCAAATAATCCCTTTTCCAGCTCCGGCAATAGCAGTAAAATAGCTGAATCTGCATAAAGCGTTACAATTCGTTGACCTGCTTTGAGAGCTGTATCTCTAACATATTCGTTCTCATCTGCTAGAGCTTTTAAAATCGGATTTATAATCTGTCCAATATAAGGTGTGAACTCTTCGGTAAATACCACCGGCATGTAAATGAACATCATTATGTAGCCATCTTTCACATGAGGAGCTATATCAGTACGTTCAGCGGTGCTAATGATTTCTGGCATGAGCTTATGAAGTTTTTCTACACCAAGTCCTCCAACGACTTCTGAGAGCCCTTGAGCAGCACCAGACCGATCCACAGAACTGGTTTCAGAAGTGAGTGTAGTCATAAGCCAAGGAAGCAGATCTTCAAAGCTCGATTCGCCCATTCCTCTCACCATGGCTCCTAAAGCTCTAGCACTCACCGATCTAACTTCCGGTACTGGATCCAATAGGGAAGTTTTCAAGCCAGGTATGATGGTAGGCAAGTATGGCATCAAATCCTTCTGATCGGTTAACGAATACATATTGCCAATGATTTGGGCGGCCATCTTGCGAGTTTCCGTAGATCTATCCATGAATGCCCGTTGAACAACTGGCATTATAAGAGCTAGAGACGGAGCATCAATGAAATGAACAAACTGAGTATCTAAGAGTGTTTGCAGACAGATTGAGGTTCTATTGGATGGATTCTGGAGAGCTTTCAGAAGAACTGGTACAATCGCTAAAATGATCAAAATAAGTTTGTGTTTTTATCGGTACTTGAAAATTACCTTGAATTTCCGGATTTCTGATAACAGAACCAATAACTTTCAAAGCTGCTGCTCCAGCTTCCTGAACTTTCATGTGAGAATCGCTCAATACCTCTATCAGTTTCGGTACAATACTTGGAAGGCAGGAGGATAATTGTTTCGGGGCACAATATGCCATTGCACCCAATAGTTCAACAGATCCTACATGAATAAAGGTCTCATGATGAATGACTCAAATGACATATTTTTATATTTTGTTCGATCAATAAGAGTTTCACAAGTTCATAGTAACCAATTTCTTGTTTGAAAAGGAACCAAAAATTCCTTTATTTCCATTATTTACCATTGTTGAATGGATACTCAACTTTAACTTAGAGTTCGTAGAAAATAAAATATATTTCCAAATACATAACATGTATGTAAATGTAAATAATAAAATCAATATTTTTATAATCATCATTCCTCTTACCAGTCTTGGTTCTCCAAGAATCTTCCTCCAAAGCATCCAAAAGAGAAGGAAGAACCAACTTGACACCATGTCCAGAAAGTTTACTCATTACAACTTTGGCAGTATCATCAGCTGCAGTACGAACGTAGTGACTTGTATCGCCAAAACATTGTAATAAATGTGGTAAAACATGGACAATATAGGGTTCAAATAATTTTCCCAACATTTGAAATAACATTTCAAAAGCAAAAAGAGCACCTGAAACAAATATTGTTTTAAAAACTATTGTGATATTGAAATAGAATTGGACAAGGTAAACTATGTTTTCACTTATTAAGAAATTCGCTTTTTCAGAGCCTTTAATTAATATCACTGACACCTAGTAGTGTCTAACTGATAATAATAGTAATAATGCGGCTAAAATAAATAAAAACAATATACAAGCAACTCGAATGAACACCAAACTATCAAAATTATACACCTACTGAATGAGGTCCAAAATCCAGTGACATTCTGTTGTGTTTTTTACTTAGCCAAAATTTATATTACTTTCACGGTAATAGTTTATTGCATTGTTATGAATATACAAATACAAATCACCTTTTTCTATACATGACGGATGGAGACATGGTGCCTTGTAATTTATTCATGTCTTATACTATATGAGAGTAGTATTTCAAAAGGTTCAGAATAGTCCCTATGTTTATAAACAAATTTAATGTATGAAGAAGAAGAACTTTATTTGCAGATAGGCAAGCCTTATATTAACATAATTAATGTACTTTATCTAAATATAATACATGAAAATCAAAATAAATTAGTCTATTATAAAGAAAAAAAAACTATATCACACATATTCTATATAGGATACACGTTTACATATTTACTTATATATTCATTCAAAACAAAGTCTTAGTTGAATTTCACTAGTTCGTACTTCCATTGTCTACTATATAAAATGATTTGAAATCCCTGAAACAACTAAAAAAGAATAATTAAAAATGAATAGCTGAAAATAACAATTATATTAAG
>WOGO01009810.1:0-10050 GCA_015342085.1 Leptinotarsa defecta | reverse complement strand
TTTGAAAAACTCATGAATTAAACTCAACTTTATTTTGTTCAAACTTGCATTTGCTGTAATAACCCAAATTGAGGAACATTCCCCATTGTCCGTGTGAAAAACATAGTAAGCTCAAATCCAAGCCACAAACGGACATTGTGTGGCCTTAGGACTTATTATTAGTCATTGCAAATGCCATCTAATTGGAAATTCTACACGTTTAAAATGAATTGGCACATCTGTAGGTTATAATAGATATTCGTTGTATTAATATATTTTCACCTCGGATCTTGCCATTCAAAATGCTGCTTTCGACAACGTTTTTAATTACTAATCGCGTGCATTGCACAGCCGAGGTGGAATCAAATTAGGGAGCGAAAATTATGCGGTGGCATCTCTGTTGGATAATTCACAGCTTCGTTGACATCGCAAACTGTATTTACGCTCGATGGATAAATAATAAAAGTGGCCAAAATTTGTGTAGGGACTGAGAGAAGGCTTATTGTGTGAGAGAGACAAGAGACCGGCTTCTTTTTCATTCCTACTCCGTGCTCCGCGTGACACTAGTCGACGCCTGGCGGGAATAACAAACTGATCTATGAGTTAAAAGTGATAAAATTACTAAAATGACTTTGAAAAATAGGGATTGATGATAGTAAGGTGAAAATTGAGGGTTATATGTATTTTTAATGACACATCATAAAAAAACGAAAAATTTTATCCACAAATGAAAAAAATGTTTGGAGTCGAGCGCTCTCATCACAAATGAAGATTGAAATCAAAAAACGAATAGTTGGAAATGACAATTATATTAGACAAAAAAAACCTGTCATCGGGTAGGGACTGTCATCATCAGCCATCACCCGAAGACGATTGTGGATACCAACAATCGAAACGTCGTGAATTCTTTTGATTTTCAATTTGTACTTCATTTTAATTGTTCAATTTCCGATTTTTTGCTTAATTTTCATTTTATTGTAATTTCTTTTCAGTTTTTTGCTTAATGTAATTGTTACTTTCAACTATTCGTTTTTTAATTTCAATTTTCATTTGTTAGTCATATTATGAATATCACTGGAGTTCTTTCCCAACACCAAATCGTTATTTTTAACACCTCGACACGTGTTTCGATCACCAAGTAATCATCTTCAAGAGGAAGATTAAACTGGTTTAAACAGTTTAATCTTCCTCTTGAAGAGCTGAGGCCTTCTCATTGAATGCTCGAAAGTAATTGCATTTAATATAAGATCTGATAACGATATAAAACATTCTCAAGAAACTAATAGAAATAAATACAATTCGAAACAATCGGGAACACGAGAAATATCTCCATATAATTCCAATTCCATGACATTCGCTTGAAATATCACTAAAAGAAACAATCGAATCGACATTTACATTTCATTTGCGCCTTTTCGAAGGTGCGCTTCCGTTTCTTTATTTATTGTTTTCTCAATGAATAGCACCTGACATTGGCGCTTTTCAGGCACGTACTAGCTAGAAATGAACCACCTGGACAACTATCTATGTTCCAATAAATGTCACTTGAAGTTACTGAAAATATTTCAAAGTGTCATTACCTTAAATAGGATGTAACTTTTGGAAGAATGCCCCGTCAAGTTACTCCATCCCAAGCAGCCAGCAGCTTGAATCTGTCGCAGGAACAGTGTGGATCCAGTCTTTCCTTCCTGATAACCAATAGTTTTCTTTGTCGGATTAGCTGATTGAGATAGATGAAGTGTTCATCTTTTTGGTTCTGATGTAGGGGCCATTCCATCTCCTCTATAACTTGGGATGAATACATCCTTCTCTGTCAGTCATATAGCATCTCCTTCTTTGAAGTCTGCACTGTCATAGGAGTATACTTCTCCCCAGTTGGAGGATTCTTTCTCAGTATGTGTGAGAGTACTAATAGTTTGTAAGAATCTACCTGGAAAGGTCCTTACTCTACCTACAGTGCCCTTCCATACGTTTCTATCAATTTAAATAGAGTTTCTATATAGAGCTTGACCTATAGATCAGAAAGTGAAAGCACCTATAGGCAGACTTTCGACCAAAGAAGATCAGATGTCAATCTTGCTGAAGTGCCCATCAGTAACTTGACGACCGCTGTCAATGAAATAATCACGGAATATGGGGCAAGCAAAACCACCAGCCTCGGGAAAGTATAACTTGTGTTGATGTGATAATGGCATGCCTCAGATTTCCACAAAAAAAAGTTTGACAGAATTGTGTAAAAGTAATTATTGTAGTTAACCTCAACTCAATTAGTATCAAAATATGTACTTTTTATATCAATTAATCGATATGTAAAAATTCTTTATCTTGAAATCAGCCATAATTTCAGCTTCTTCTTGAACAGAGATAATGAATTTAGTTATTTCAATTCATCTGGCAGATCATTATATATCTTTGGCCAAAGAAACACGTCTGAGCTATAGTTTAAGTCACATGTGGAACAAAATTGGTGAATTTTTTCGACCTAGTGGAGTAGGAATAATATAGAAATATTTTGCTTCGGTTTTTTTTTTCTGGTCAACAGCTAATGTCAAATGAAATATTTATTTTACATCTAAGATATTGCCAACCTTGTAAAGCTCATCTGATGGGTAGGTAATTGCTTTTCTGAATAGTATTTTCAAAATCCATTTTTGAATTATTTCAATATTCTTTATGATACTATTATAGGCCCCTCCCCAAGCTATTATGCCACATATCAGTTGGGATTCCACTTATGCAGAATAAAGCTTTAAAATATGTTTTTTTCCAGAATGTTTCTTAGACAATATGCTTCTAATTTTTGCACTAACTTCCTAATGTGTCAGTTCCATTTTAGTTGAGTGTCTATCATTACACCGAGATACTCTATTTCTGTAGCTTGTGTGACTTTCACGATGTTGTTTTCATATCTAATTTCAAGTGGTTGGAGACTGGGTAAATTTTTGTTATTCACTGAAAAGGTTAGGCATTTTGTTTTAGAATAATTTATAGTCCATAGTTTGAAATTGAGGTAGTCAATGATTGTTTTAAAGTTATTCTGTGCTTTAGTGATGAGGGAGTTCCAACTTTCAGCTTCATAAAAAATTGCTGTGTTGTCTGCATTGCTTATAATTGTCCTTTTAGTGTGGAGATTGAACAGGTTATTGAAATATACTATATAAAACTGCTACCGTGGTTGGATAGAGGATTTGTGGCCATC
Source organism: Leptinotarsa defecta (assembly GCA_015342085.1). NCBI lineage: Eukaryota > Metazoa > Arthropoda > Insecta > Coleoptera > Chrysomelidae > Leptinotarsa > Leptinotarsa defecta. Next base: position 6,872 of record WOGO01009810.1, on the reverse strand, counting down.
AACTTCGACATATTTATACAAAAAAATGTGTGAGAAACTTCCGAAGAATGGAAGAAAGCAATTCGGAAGATTTCCACACTTTTTTGTAATACCTATGAAAATGGAGAGGTAGACAGCCAAAACCCGTTTCTGACCAAAAATTAATATCTCTTAAAAATACAACCCTTTCAAGCAACTAACGAAGGAGATATGACAAATTTCAAGAGATGGAGGGGACTTTTTACATTCGCAGTATACGAGGTCTATTAAAAAAATAAGATGAATGTTTAACTTTCACGGCGATTTTCCTTTCGATTAGCGATTTTTTTATGTTTATACACTCGTCTCGAACATATGTTCACATCTTTAGCTGTTTAGCATGATTAGTGTGTTAGTGAGAAGCATAAAAGTTAGGATTGTTTTGCGTATCAGGCGATTTTCCGTTAATGAAAAAAATGGATAAAAGAATTTGCAAGAGATTCTATGTCAAAAATGGAATTGATATGTTGACAGTGGCATACGAAGATTGTACTCTGAGTCAGAAACATTTTAACAAGTAGTACAAGCTTTTCACAGAAGATGTGAATGACGACGCTCGCCCTGGACGCCCCTGGACAGCCAATGAAAATGTTGAGAAAGTGCACCAGGTGTTCTTGCCACACAAGAAACAATACGAAGAAAACGTCCGGTATTATGGAAAAAAAAATTCATGGCTTTTGCATCACGATAATACACCTGCATACTCGTCATTTTTTGGCCAGCAACCCAACAATCATGCCTCAGCCACCGTATGCACCAGATTCGCCCCCATGCGACTTTTCCTGTTCTCAAGATTGAAGACACTCATGAAAGGACGGCGTTTTGCAATAATTGGTGAGATTAAAACCGAATCGATGAGAGAGCTCGAATACATACCAAAAAGTGCATATATGAGGACTGGACAAAAAATTAAAACTCCCGTTTTTTTTTGAACAGATAACGTATAAGTGAATGCTACAAAAACACAGTAAAATGCAACAAAAAGAACACTTCGATTTCCAAAAGCACACCCCTTTTCTCTACAAGGCCAGTTAGGCTCTGGAGCTTTCATCCTTAGAATGCAGGACACGGACAGTTACCTGAGCGCCGCTATGAGTACGCGACAAGAGCGCAATGAACATATTGAAATTCCGTTGCTGTCCGATTTATTTCCTGCCCTGTCAGCGGCACGATGAGTTTTATCCCGCTTTGATGAGTTCATTATTACTACTTTCCTCGAGTAACTAAATCCTTTTGTGAAGCTTTGTAACCGCCGACTAGGGGAAAAATAAGTGTTAACTTATTTCAAAAATCCACGCATTGTATCAAGTTATTCCAGAAGTTTTGTTCGTTTCTATGAGTATGCTTGAACCGTGATATCTCGGTGAATACCTATTCAATATAATCGAAATAAATAACATTTGAATCAGTACACTTTTGTCAACGTAACACAAGTCGATTGATTCCGTCAGCATAAAAATTGTGTGATCGGGATTCGATGAAGTCAATGAAGGCATTGATTGAACTTGCCTGCAGATGTAACGGTCTTCACGTCTTTGGAGACCACTATTTTGATTGTTTTTTCGTATAAGGTGTGATGGACCCATGTTTCATCCACGGTTATGGAATGATGTAAAAATTCTGCTTTGTTGCTGTGAAACTTCGCTAAACACTCAATTGAAACATCTTCAACTGTTTTTGCTCGAGAGTGAACAAACGATAATATACGATGTATTGCACTTTCTGAAATGCCTACGGTGGATGATTATTCAGAACCGCTTTGTGGATTTTCTTCACCGTTTCTGGAGTCATCACCTCATTTGGTCGACCACTGCCGGCAGCTAACTTTGCTACCCAATGTTTTACTGTTGTAAACGAAGAAGCAGACTCTCTCAGATTAAAGTCAAGTTCATCTTTTATATTGATTAGGCTGAGGCCATCAAATAAAAGCATTGTTCCACTTAACGATGACCAATTTTCACAAATTTACCGAAATTGTTCGTTACTTGATGGCTGCCAAACGAATACTAAACAACGCAGCGTCTTCAAATTTGAAACATATGCTTTACAGATTGTGTACTTGATTTAGGTATTTATTATTTGGTGATATGGTATTGATATGTTATTATTGGGTGATATTTGATTAAGGTATTTATTATTTAAACAGAATCCTCGTCGCCACTGTAATAATTCAGTGATTAAATGAAACAAATACCTTCGTGGTTGTGACTTGACTGCCTTTATTCAGTATACATCTCAAACCTTCCAAGTAAAAAACATTCTCAGAAATATACCTGGAGGCTTCATCTAAATAATGGAACTCCACGATATCACACTAATACAGTGATATTCTTCAAACAATTACTGCCATTTCTAGGCCAGACCTGGTACTTCTGGGACCAGTAGAGCTGTCAACATATATGGGTGGTTCAACAGCGGCAAAGAGAAACAACACAACAATTTTCTGCAGGAAAGTAAATATGGAATACCCAACCCAACGTTTCGGTAAAGTCTCATTTGCCATCTTCTGGTGATTTTTGGAGTTTTTCAACTAGACTAATTCGTTCGAACTCTGTGTCTTGATTTATAGAGATGGATGTTACCATTTACCTGGGTTGCTGCCACTACCTGTGTTCGCTCGACTATCTGTTTTGGCCCTATTACCTGAGCTGCATCTTCTGCCTCTGTTATTTTACCTGTACATACCCCTGAGTGATAAGGGTGCTATACCCCAACAGTTTTTTGAAATTTTTTGAGCAAGATTTTTTTTTTATTTTTTGTGATATGGCATTGAAAAATACATTTGACCCGTCAATTTTCAACCTTCTATCACCGACCCCTATTTTTTAATAGACATTTTGGTAATCATTTTGAACCTTGATCATAGATTAGTTATTCCCGCCAGTCACCTCTCATTCAGTGACCAGCACGGAGTAGGAATGAGAACGAAGCGGGTCTCCTGTCTCTCTTACACAATGAGCCTTATCTCACTTCCTACACACTTTTCGGACACTATTTTTGTTTATCCATCGAGCGTAGATACAGTTTGCGATGCAACCGAAACTGTGAATTATCCCACCGAGTTTTTGAACTCATTGGATTTGCCGGTAATTTGAATCCACCACGGCTGTGCAACAGTACACAATTGTTCATCTGAAAAATAATGAAAAACGTTGTCGAAACCAGCATATTGAATGGCAAATTCCGAGGTGAAAATATATCGATACCACGAATCCCTATTTTACCTAAAGATGTGCCAAATCATTTTTAGCGTGGGCAATTTGCAACTAGATTGGTATTTTTAATGACTATTGATAAGTCCCATGGCCATGGATAATGTCCGTTTGTGGCTTGGTTTTGGGCACACCACGTTTTTCACACGGACTATTATACGTGGAATGCTCTCGAGTGGGCAAACTATCCAGTTTGTTTGTGTTAGCTAAACATGGAATAACGAAAAATATTGTACACACTATAGCATAGAGGGATTAATATTATTTGAGAGTGTTATTGTTCTGATGGCAATAATTTTTGTGGCAAAACAACGTTTCCCAGGTCAGCTAGTTTTTATATAAAGATGGAGAAGTAGAAATCCGATTATTTTTCACACAAATATCCCAAAAGATTAAAAATATACTCTCTCTGATTTGAATGTTAAAGTATAGTGCAATAATTCATGAGGTCTGTTGCTTCTCAAAGCAAATCTTATCTGAAAATATACCAAATAATGAATTTGTACTATTTTGACCTAACCAAGACAACAGCTAATGTACATAAAATTGCAAATGAAATACTTGATTATTCACAATTATACAAATTTTATTCACTTTGACAATATTGAGGTGGTATGACATAATATATTTATCTAAACGAACTAAAACTTCATGTCAATAATGAATTTTCAAAATGACAATACCTGAAATTATTCCACTTGAATTTACTGCAAATATTCAAAATATGATTACGCAATGGCCTGCAACAGAGCGAAAAACTCACGCCAATGAAAGCAAGGAATATTAAAAATTCTCTACAATACCAGATGAATATCGAAGAATATTCAAATGTGTAATACCTCATTATTATTCAAATATGAACTGTAATTACATCTCCAAGCTCTGTTAATGCAAGAAACAACTCCTGATATAATTATGCAATAACAGTAATAACAGCGACTTATTTATTTAGACAAATTGCAAATTATACACACGCCGAAGAAATAACAAACGCTACTATATTACAATTCAAGTTACGATATCTTTTTGAAAAAATATTGGCTCAATCAGTGCCGTCCCACATCAGACAGAAAGAAAAGTTTTATTTCTTAAATATCTATGTCAAGATAAAATGAACTGAGTCAAACTTGAATTAAAAAAATATATGTTGTCATGTGTATTAAAAAAATAATAATATGTTCTGAGTTAGTAGAATTATTACTCGCGATATCCATTATGAACAAGTAAAAATTGTAGTGAATTATGTAAAATATTTGTTTTAATAGAGCTTTTGAATTGTAAGAAAATGAATTAAATAGAAAATCTAGCATATGGTATCCACAAGTTGGAAATTTTCAAACCTAGTTATTTTCTGCAATGAAGAACAGAATAATACCTTCTATCCATAAATTTGTGGGAAACTTTGAAAGAAGTATAAAGATGGCGAAGTGAAAATCATGAAATTTCAGTAATAGGCATCTTAGTTTCTTTATGATTTGTGTGTTTTTTAAATATCTACTGTTAATAAATATTCGAAAAATCGGTTCCCTATCAGTGGATATGGACCGCTCCCGAGATTGTGAATACCCATATTTCTTCTAGTCGCCAGCATAACTCTACAATGGACGATCTACTAGGTCTTCTGAACCATATGGAAGAGAAGAAATAAGCAATGAAGTCATTATAGTCCCGGAAAAATGAAAAGGGATTGAACATCTAGGAGTGATACTGAATCCAAAAATAACTCAAAATCAACTTAAGAAAGGAAAGAAAGAAGCTGAGCTATCCGCCCAAATCTCTTTGTGATATGTTTTATATTACCAGATGAAAGTTTTCCTCACTAGGAAATAGTTTTCATAAAAATATCACAACTGGAAATATATTATTTCAAAGGTATCGAATATGTAACTTCATGAAACGTACCAAGTTTTTTTCATAAAAAAATATTAGTACCCACAGGACCCAAATAATTTATCAGTTTGGTGGTGTGAATATGGTAATGTAGCTTAATACAAAGAAATATCGACCCTAGATGAGAGCCTTGAAAGAAGACCGAAGTAAGTCTACAATGATGAAGGGAAAAAAATTGAGGGAAAATTTTCAGGAATTACATTTCAGCTGACAAAAACAGAACAGAAAAATTATGAGGAAACGTGAGTGTAAAAAGATGTTATATTTGAACGAAACTTGGAAAGGTGTAGCAAGACAAAAAAACATTACGTTAACAATTTTTAGAAAGGCTCTGGTCTACCGTATTGAAGTCGCCTTTGGTAAAAAAATGACTGTTACCCACATTGGAAATGTGGTTTTGTTGAGGGCTGTTTATTGATGTTTGAGTAGAAGCATGAAGATACCCAACTCTATGATTCGGATGGATAATGCAAATTATCATTCCAGAAAAGTTGAAAGAATATGGGGGAAAACAAATATCAGGGGCTCCGACAAATGACATACAATTAGATGAAAGTGGGGTTGAAAAAGAAAGATTGTCCATAGTATGTTCAACTGAAGCTAGTTTCACGGAATATGAAGTAAGATGGAACAGAAATGTTATTATTCTACATCTGTCCCCTTATCATTGCGAGCTTGTTTTCATTGAACCCGTTTGGGTTCAAGTAAAGGGTTTCGTTGCAAACAGGAACAAGACATTCGAAATAAAACATGTGAAAATATTTGTTGAGGAGCCATTAAAAATTGTTGATTCCGTGAAATGGCAAAAGTATATTGAACATGTCATAAAAAATATGTGGAAAATCAGACCATAATTTGTGCTTGTATCTGATATCATCTTGAATGAGCATATTATAATGTAGATATTTCAAATGAAAATGTTACAACAGTATCAATTGTGTATCAATAAATGAACATTGTTATTAGTTTCAATGAGTGATTTTGAATGAATAACCAAACACAAGCCACTGCAAGTAGAAAACAACCAAAACGGTCATGAAGTTATTTGTTTGAGATCCGTTTTTAATACAAAAGTAGAGTGGACCCATAAAAGTATTATAAACCCGCCTATACCGTATGTGGCAAATCACAACGGAATCACAAATGTTTGCTCGAGTACTCCGTTAGCGTCTCGCATTCATAATGAACATTCAATAATAATAATGATAATAATAATAATGTATATACAAGGAAATGATTCATAAAGAAACCATTGTTACAGGAATCGGAGTATAGTTTCCATTCTCTTTGGCCCATATGCATACTATATCACGGTATGTGCAGTCTGGGAGAATTATCAGGATTTGAGAAGATGTAAAGGGTCTTTTATTAAGCGCTTCCCTTCTTCAGATTTAAATAAAACAAAGTGTGTGTAAGATTTAATCGAATTTTTTAATTCATTTGATAGACCTATTGATGTCATTATGTATGGAATATAACATCATTCAAATGTCCGCCACATTTTGGTTTTTTTGGCTTTGAGAACCCCTGTGGTTTGTGGCTTATTCGCATACACCACAAGAAAAAGTCTAACGGGGTCAAATCGCACGATCTCGGTGGCCAGTTCACATCACCTCCACGTGAGATGAGCATGACCTCAAATCGCTCGCGCAGAATATCCAATGTGGCATGAGCTATGTGCCACGTAGTGTCGTCCTGTTGAAACCACATATCATTGGTGTCCGGATCATCCAATTCAAGCCAAAAAAAATT
>WOGO01009809.1:0-10050 GCA_015342085.1 Leptinotarsa defecta | reverse complement strand
ATTACAAAAAAAAGTACATGTGAACTAGACTATAAAGGGTTATTAACTCCTCCGATACACACTCCTGAATTTTCCAAACGCTCATTCACGTATCAGATATGCAACGTTCACAATAAACTTTCCCCTCATTCAAAACATTTCAAAATAGGTATTTTAAGACAAAAATTGAAAATTGAACTACTAAGTGAATAAACTTAAATACTCAATAGTTTATCCATACGTATATTTTTTTTGTTGTTATTGGAATGCTGATTGATATCAGATGTGAAATGTATTACTTTTCCAATTTTTGTTTTGTTTTTTGTTTGTATTCGTTTTATTTTTTTTTGTTGCCACTTCTCGTAGCTGGCTGTGGAGGTTAAGTGGTAGAACAAACCTGTAGTGTTCTACACTGCAGTTTTGAACTTCGCCTTGGGATGTATATTGTATTTCACCCAATTAAGACCATTAGTATTATCATTATTATCAATAATTGAAATACTTCATGACCATCTTAGGTCGTCTATATTGTTACAAGGTTGCTGAGACACCACTATCAGAAGAAACCGTTATGGTATCAGACTTTCGAAAAACACCTTTGAAATTACCGAAAACAATGTTCCTGAGCCTGAGCTTGAGAATATTCTTCTGATAGTCATGTTATATCCACTTTAAATAAATATAAACTTTTTCCCTTGATAACAGTCATATAGTTCAAGACAAATAGAGCATAGCATATCTATGCTCTCATGAGGTTGAACTTCAACCTACAAATATACAGATGATTCGTTCTGATAGACTTGTTGGAAAACCAAACAGGTAATTTTTCACCTAGAGTGAATGGCATAGAGTGAATAGACATATCTACAGTAGCATGTGCTCTAGTACTTGTGATGGTTGTCGTAGTTGCGAGTGTCTCGAATATATGCAATGAATTGTGCAATGAATAAACATAATTCCGGAACGTTTGTTTGAAGGTGGTTGACAATGTTTCAATGTGAATTTCATTTTCAGCTATTCATTGTAATTTTATTGGTTCTTGCAGGAATTTCAAATCATTTTATATGATATTAGACAACGGAAATTCCTGTGATGAGTTATACAGTTCTGAAATGTATATCTCACTAACGGACAACAATTGATTGTTCGATTATATTCCACCGTAAAATTTTCAAACTGTGATATTATATAAAATTACAGTAAAAGTATATTTAGATGATTTCTCAGATTTTCTCTCGTTCTTGAATTCAAATTATCATTCACAAGTAATTTCATGCATACATATCCATGAAATACGTCATAGAAAAAATATAGTATTCTACTTGTGAAAAATAGTCATTACTCGCTCGAATGATTCACAATGATCGCTGCCGGTTCGCTTCAAGAGATTTCAATCTCACATTTCTCACTCGTTGAATAATGTAGTATATTTTTTCCTTCAGAACAAATCATAGAGTTTTTCATGATCATTCACACGAGATAATTGCAGAAGGCTGAATAATTTTCATCAAATTCTTTTGTTTATTCGACCTTTCGTTGCTCAGATCCCAAAATTCAATTTGGAGACCAAATTAATTGTTTCCATTATATGAAGGTGAAAGGAGCTTTTGTAGGGACAAATTGAATTGAATTACAGTGCAAAACGCCACAAAAGGAACACGAACAATGTTCGAAATATGCTACTCTGAACATAAAGGATTCAAATTCAGACGGATACTGAAACAGCTTAATATCAATTAAGTACCTGGCATCGTAATGGAAAAATGCGCCAATAAAATTGCATCAATTTTCTGAAGTGTTTTCAACTTGCCTCACAACACATGATTTTCATTTTGTGTTTGAGAAACTGCTAGAGTTCAAACTATACCCAAAAAGGGCAAAAAACATTTTTCGAGAGACAATAGATGAGTTTGAGCGATCATTAGTATGGCTTCCGGAAGCGAAGGTCAATAAGTAACCTTCTCAGATATTATGTTACTGACAATTGGAAGAATGCAAAAGAGAAATATGAAGAGTCTCAGGCTCTCGCACTTGATATTAACGAGGCCTCTAACCGTGTCTGGCATGAAGGTTCGATAATCACTGAGGGCTCGTTTGTTTTTTTTTTCATTTGAGTGATCGACCATCTGCCACCAATGCACATCTCCGGCATAGATAAGGTTATGGGTGATAGAAACCAATGCAAATATAGCGCTTTGTTACGAAAACTGTAGCATCTGTTTTCTCTCAGTTGTTGGCGGTATCACCTATCATAATGTTATAGATCACGATTCCGTCAATTGCGTCGATTGATTTGTTCGTTGTCCATATATCTCTGTATAATCTCGTTACAGATGAAGCAAAATCAGCTCAGATACTTGGAACTGCGTTGCTGAGATCTTACTTTCTATACATTATTGCTCATATTAATGAAACCTCCTGAGAATACCATGAAACTGCAAAAATCAGCTGAGATACAATTTTTTGGAATTTTTCATTTATAGAATGACTTCCTGGTGAACTGAACTTTAAAATCTACACATATTTGGATAAAAGTAAATCTCTACTTCCTCACAGCAATAGCTCCCAGAGGGCTTTGTATTTTCCTGCAGTTCTTGTGCATATCTTTGAAAGAATGAAAAAGTATTTTTCTCAATATTAATGAATGATAGATACCGAAAATTTGACTTTAGGTAGACTGTTAAGAAATGTTACGTCTACCTCTCATGAGAGGTAGACATAAAACGATTCACTAATTTGTCATTTTTCTTTCTAAATATACTGACGGATGATCTGTGTTTCAATATGTTTTAGTAACTGTCACGAACAAAAAAACGAACTGTTGCCCAACTTAATCCACATTGCACTTGAGTGACCATATCCATTATGAAAATCATACAATTTTCACACTTCAAATTTCTTTCGAAGCGTGTTTCACTATAAGGTACGTTCATCTATTGAACTGATACATCAAACTATTCTACGATGTTATTCTCTAAAAGGTGGCAAGCATTGCAGTTTTCTTCAGTTCAGAACTTCGTTTATGTTCGGAGATTCTCGGTTTGCAACTTTTTGAAATCGCTTCTGTTTGAACTTTTGGGTACGATCCACATGACACTTCGCAAACTCCTCATTCATGTTGGAAGGAATATATTTTTGAAATTCAAAAATACTTCTCCATATTGATACAAAAAAATATAGGAATCTTTCATTGAATCACACAAAAAAAAACTTTTGAAACAAATACTTTTTTATGAATACTTTATAATACATAAATACTTCTCTCTATTCAGTTTGTGTTTCAAACATTCGTTATGGAATCGAAACAGATACCATTCACAGGATTCCTACACTTACATGATACACTGCCATCCTCACTGGTAGATATTCGAGTCACTTGCCTTATCAGCTCTTCAGTGCCAAATCTGGATAACATTATGAGAAAAAACACACAACCAAATACTGTTATGAATTACTATAAAGTAACGGTTCCGTGTATTCGTAAATCAAGTGGCCTCTACGATCATTGAATTCAACTGCGTGAAGTTTTTTTCTAAAGAATTTTATGTTCTTGAAACGCAAGCTGTTGATAATCATGAAAGACGAAATATAAGACCATGCCAATTAATATGCTGTGGAGTTTTCAGAAATGTTGAATATGGGTTATTATTATGATGCAGAGACCAGTTAGCCCCCTTTGGTTTGATTTTTTCTTTCGAATTGTCAGTGAAATTTGTATCAAAGTGCTACCAACAATGAATCAATGTAACAGTTTTTTCCTGTTACTCCTGTTACAAATAATTTTACAGAAATTTCATTTTTGTGCTGCACTGTGTGAAACCTTTGATGTAGTTCCATTTCGAATCTCCTCATGAAGAAAAGTCAAAGTATTTTTCTAGGATATGGCTAAGGTATGTGAATGATGTTGTAAAGAAACGGGTTTTTCTCTCAGGATTTTTCGTGGGTGGTCAGGGAAAATCAGACTGCTGCTACTATAATATGGAACTTCACTGATTCCGAGTGAAATAAATGGACAATACAAGGCACAATAATGGATGGTCACTCACAAATATGCAGCTAAAATAAGACGTAAATAATTCTCAAAATAGAACACTGCTGGCTCTCCTTTCAGGCCCCAAGCAACAATAAAACCACGGACTTTAACTTCGTTTCAACAAATCTCTCTCCTCCAACGCAAATGAATGAAACAGTTTCGTATATGAAAACGGTGACGGTTTTTCTGTACATTCCGATTGGTGCGCGATTTTTATACATACCGAGGATCGCTGTGGCAAGCAACCCATCATACATTTATATACAGGATGAATTAAAAATATATGTTAACGGAGTGAATAACATAAAGGAAAAATGCCCGTGTTTTTCTACATCTGACCCCCCTCTTCAGCTTGAGTTCCGAATTCATTTTATTCGCGTACTCAAGTTGGACTAACTGGCTTATGTTATAGTTTCAAATGGCTGGCATGAAATGTGCACCGTTCAATACGTACGTGTACTCTGAAACTTCCTTTTCAATCCGTTATGGACCTTCAAAAAAAAACAGTAATTCCTTTGTCTCTGACCGAATGTCAGAAGACATATTGTTAGCTTTAAGAACTACCAAATCATTGAACTTGAAGCAGGTATGAGGGCGGCCCGGATGAGAGACGGCACAACGTCCTGCCTTGCTTTTCGAAGTAGCCTCGGCCGGAATTATTTTTTCGGTCAGCGGCATGTCTTCCATGGTGGCCGGGTTACGAAGTTCCTCTTTTCAAGGAGTATAGTGTCACGTTTTTCGAGAAGACATTCAAAACCACTAGTAAATAAGAAGTGCCTCCACGACTACGAATCAGCGGGCGAATCAGCGGGATATCGATAGCCAACAAGTCACTTTTAGATTCAGGAATCATTTGCATCTGCGGCAGATTAGGTACTTTAGATACCTCCGCTTTTTGACCAATATCACAAGTTTTTAGGCGTTTTTTTATTGTTCTCTGCATGTTATGAAAAAAAAAACCTTCATCACGTAAAGCTACCCAAACTTCGTAAACCGCAAAATGTCCCAGCACACACTGATATCCTAAAACTAATTCTTTTACTATACTTTCTGGTATACAGAAAAGTATTTCGTGAGGCGAGTTCCCCCTTTTATATAGAATATTGTTTGGAGAACGAACTTTTTTTGTAAATCCGGGTCTAATGGAAGATTGGTTATAATTTTTCAGAGGTATTCATCCTCACTCTGGTACTCTACAATTCTATTCAGTGTACCTTATCAAAAGTTTCGAGAGCTTCAATTGATAAAGCTGAAAACACTTATCAGATGGGGTCGGTAAACGTCCGCAAACAAAACGCGACAACGCATTCACTTCACCATTTTCACCTCCTGGAACATGAACAATTTCCATTTGGTACTCTTGTAAGGCCAGAGACCAGCGGGTTATTCTTGGCGAAAGTAGGCGATGAGTATTGGGGTGAGTGAGCGTTTATATAATGTGAATTTGTTCGACAACAATTGTGTTTTACATCTTTGGATACACCAGAGAGCGGCGAGGACCTCTTTTTCATTGACGCTGTATTTTTTTCCCTATCCAATAATTATTGATTTGCCCATGCGACGACTCTTCTCTTCCCGTCCACAATTTGGAAAAGTTGGCCTGCAATAATCACTGACATCTGTTGCGACATGTAAGGGTGAAGTCAAATTAGGGTAATATAATAACGAAGCCCGTTCCTGTTCTCTCTTCAATTCTTGAAATTACTTTTCCTGCGCCTCTCCCCATTGCCATCGTGGAAACCTTCTTAGTAAATGGGTAAGAGGAGAAAAGAGACCTATCATAAATACAAGGACCAATGGATTTCTGTACCTCCCCAACATTCAAAGAATGTTGGGAAGGTAGTCCGATATCGCTATTGGTAGTCCGATATCGCTTTTATTCCAGAAAATGCATTTTCTTCTGAATAAAGCGGCACTTTCTCTTTTAACAGTAAGGCCCGCTTCTTGAAAACACTTTCTTCAAATGTATCAAATGTTCCTGGAACGAATCTTACATCATGAGCAAGTCGTCAATATATGTGAGCAAACAGTCTACGAAGTATTTCCTAAAGATGGTGAAAATTGCCCGGGTAATGGAGCTAACCGCTGTTGAGATTCCAACTGGCAGAACACAAAACTGATAAGTTCCATTTCATACGATACGATGAATTCGGTGTATTTTCGATCTTCATGTTTCAAAGGTATCTGCCAGTAAGAGTTAGAAAGATCGATCTTTGACAGGAACTTTTTTCCATTCAAAGAACGGACAATGTCTTCAATGCACTATAGAAGTTCACGATCCATTTACATAACATAATTCAAGTGTCTTGCATCAAGGGAAACTCGAACGATACCATATTTTAAAAGTGGTCTTGAGAGGAGATATGTAACGTGTATCAGTGAACTCATGATTAAAATCGCACTCCTCTAATAACTCGTTTGCCGGATTATTATTTACATAAACTACTCTATTGAAAATCCGTCCCAAATTTGAGCCTGTGTCTGGAATTGACTCTAGTTTTCCGCAGTTTCAGATTCAATTCGTGAATTCAACAAATAAATATTTTCTGTTCGTAAATGTTTATAACTCGGTTTGGAAAATATTTCATTAACCGCCGAAAAAGTATTAGTATTATATATACCGTTTTGGGAGGAACCATCACCTTCTCATTTCATTTTTTTTTATATTAAAATAATAATCAGCCTGTCGCAATCTGTTGACCGCCGATAACAGTGAACCAGTTTCTACCAATACCGCCAAAATGTGCGGAGGAAAATGGAGCGCAATTGTGGCTATTAGATGTTCATCACTATACGCGGTTTGTGAATGTCTGGCCATTGATAAATATTTATTGAAATATTTTACAAAAGAACCGTCACTTTCTATATATCTTGCAGACTCCTACTTTATTTTCTATTGCAGTTGCCTTGTAGCTCCCCAAAACTGATCCAAAAAAGCTTTCCGAAATCATCATTGATCAACAAAAGTATTCACGAACGCATCAAACCAAAGTTTTGCTGGTCCCTCAAACAAGTTACTGATGCAGAGTGTAAGTTGGTTGAAACTTACGTTACTGACATCTAAGAATGATACAATATAATTCAAGATATCTTGTTCGATAACAAAAAATCGAATATCGAGAGCTTTGTTTCCTCTTTGAATAACAGATTTCCATCAATTAAATTGGCGTATGAGTAAGAAAATAAAGAACAACTTTCATATCTTTACGTTTTGGTAATGGAAAGCCAATATGAAGGGCTAGAATACGATTTTAAAATTACAAAAATTGTTATTGTCTAGAATTTTCTGCCCTATATCTTCGAAACAAAGGGCCTTATCAAAAATCATCAAAAAAACGTTATATCCTCAGAATAGTCCAAGGAATAGTTCCTTAAATTTTTGCCGTATATTTAATAAACACCCTGTATAATGATGGAGAAGTAGAAAGCTATGAAATTTTGTACTTGAAATTTATCAAATACTTTGAATATGATCGCGATTTAAACAAGATATAAAAACATTTACTGAAACTAACAAAAATATCGGACGATATTAGTGAGTACAAGGGTTTTGAGTGAATTAAATTGAAATAACTGAATGAAAATTTGAATTTCACCCAGCATATTTGGCATACCAAAAACTTATCGATACATTCGAAGAAAAAAAAATAGTAAGATTTGTTCAACTGACATGGTTCATTTCTGTTTTGATTTTTGTGGATTAGGCTATAATGAAAATGAAGTTGTCCAGTGAAAAATGTTTCTTTTACATCAATTGAACTATTTGAAAAGACGGAATTAGTAAACGGAGTATCATTTTCAGATAGAGAATACTGGTACGAACAAGCGAGGATTGCTCTCAGGAAGAGACTGGAGTATACTAGTGATCGTCGACCACATGCTAGAAATGTAGTCCTCTTCATAGGAGATGGTATGGGGGTGGCTACTTCGACAGCTGCCCGTATACTCAGGGGTCAGCGACTGGGTAAACAAGGAGAAAACCATGAACTCGCATGGGATACATTTCCTGCAGTCGCACTTGCCAAGGTGAGATGATTATATATTGAAATAGTCATTAGATGTCGATTCAAAAATTGCATCCATCGATTCGAAATGAAAACTCGATAAATGAATTCGAAGTGATGTCAGACATCATTTACTATTTTTCAAATCATTTCATTGACTAGTCATCCATTGTTTTGAACATATAGCCAAATTGATTCCATAAGTTGCTGATTTCAACAGACGGTGGCAATGGTTTTGGCTGATCTTGCGTTTCGTCGACGTGCGGGTGTCGACCGAGTTCTACTGAACCAGTGGAATCAAATTTATCCACCACATTGCGAATATTTCTCTCAATAGGACGATTATGACTATCAGAAAATGGCTGAAAAGCGCGGTAAGTAACCCTAACAAAACACCCATTTTGATAATACAATTTTATATCCGTCTATGGCAAAACAGTCTGAACAGTGACGGCTCGTGCATTGGAGAACAGGGGAGGCTAAAGTCATAAAGGCTATATACACACAGAAAAGCCTGCCGGAGGCCGGAAAATTTTTATGTTGTTACACGCTTTGCTTAATACTGAAGTTAGAGCATGGGCATGACAATGCGTAAAAAGTGCATGAGGAGCTATGGACTTTATTTTAGTTTGTAAACCATTTAGGTAAACTATAGGTTTGCGCAATTAATTTTTGCCTATAAATTATAGGTGCCACACGTACGAATTAAAAAATCAAACAAATCGTCAGCTGTACGCCCAGATGAACGTCATGAAAAGCCATAAAACGTTCTACCACATTACCATCTTCGACATATTCAAAAAAAACTGAAAGTTGTGATGTACAGGTAATATAGGTAGTTTCATCAATTTCCCGTGCAAAAAAAGGAACACTTTCAATCTCCTCGCTTATATTTTCCTTAATGATATACGACACACTGTCTATAAGCTGATTTTGGATGGTTTTTGAGGTGCCCGAAAAAACGCTACCGTTTAAAAAAGTCCCAAATTATGAATCATATTTGCCTCATAACATTAAAAGTTATTGCCGTGAATAATCGAATCTTCGGTTTAATCGTGTCCACGAAAAGCTAATTCTTGAGAACCCAAATAAATCGTAATATCGATGAGTCTTTTAAAATTCGACCGATTTTCCCTAACCTGATTATTAAAAGAAATTATGGCCCCTTTTTGAGCTGTATCTAAAGCTGATGCTATATTTTGTTTGCTTAACAATTTTAATTTATAAGACGAAAATATATGCTCCTTAGATTTAAAATGTCTTTCTGTAGAATAAGGTGAAGTTTTTGAATCGGAGTCTCCTATTTTAGACCACATTTGGTATTCGGTTTGTACGGAAAATAAAACACAGGGCCAACAAAAAAGTTTTTTTCGTTCAATGGAGCCGGGTAACCAATCGCATTTATTGTACCAAGTAATATTAAATCTTCGAATTTGTTGATTATCTGACGTTTTAATTGAAATCAAATATGGTTGAAGCCTTCCCAGAGTTTTAATAATGTGAAATTTATTATAATAAGATAAATACTTAAAATTATTTGTCAGCAACCAATCAACTATATCGTCAGATTTTTTAATTTCGTCCCAATTATCCATAATAAATGAAAAAAAAACTCACCGAAAAGTAAAAATATGAAAACACCTTGAAATTGAAAGAAAATACTTCAAAAACACATTAAAAATATTACCAAAAAGCACTGCTGCAATACTGCAATACTGCCTGTTTTATACATCAAGAAACGCTAAAACGATTCACCGAAATATTTTTCAGTCCCGGTCCGTCACGGCATCCCATCCGAATAATTAAATTCAAAACAAACACACTCATACACTAAAGGAGACCAACTGGAGGCTAGCTTCCTCTAACGCTATAATGTCTGCAACAAAAATTACAAATCGAGACGTATGTCGCTGGTTGGATCGGTCTCGTGCAATCTGTGTATTTTAGAGCGGTCGGAGGCTTGTCTCCCTTGCAACGTATGACATTTATTATTTCGGGTTGATGGTTTATTCGTTATTCGTTTATGCGCGATGC
>WOGO01009808.1:0-10050 GCA_015342085.1 Leptinotarsa defecta | reverse complement strand
GTATATTGTTTAGAAAAATGACCAATGATATGTTTTGATTCCGGAGAGGGAGCCTAAAAATCAGCTACCAAGCCCAAGGCAGTAGACGCGCAAAAGAGGGTTACAAATAAGGCAGCAGGCGGCTGTGTTAATAAAAAAAATACTTTTTTCAAATGAAGAAATACAGTTCGAATTATATCAAGGAGGTTACGTACAGCGCCATCTGCCCGTGAATAGATCAAGCAGTAATGTCGATATATCAAGGAGCTTACCTATAGCGCCATCTGCCCGCGAATAGATCAAGCGGTAATTCTGTCAAATACAGATCCCAAGCTTGAGAGTTACAAACAAACATACATACATTCAGGTGAAGCTAATATAAAGCAGTAATAATAAAAATATGGTGCATGTATGATGAATTTGGACCACGCTAAAATACATAATGACAGGGTCTAACGAAACCGAAAGAAAACTGATAGAAACTGCTAGAATAATATGAAATGAAAATGAGGCATCATGTTCAATCAATGTTTATCGAAAATTGCTGGCAAATTTTGAGAAACAAGCTGAACTGGAAAAAATCCACACCAATTACAATATTTAACAGCCAATGAACCGTAAAATGAGGTTATGTTGCAACACTTTTGGAGTATATTGAATCATAATTAATTTTTTGCAAAGTCTATGAATTTGCAATTGGCATACAACATTATAAAACTCTTGCAGAATTCAAGACACAATGACAAGAAGTAGGTGAGTGAATAGAAATATTTTAGTTTCTTTCAATTTTTGGGGCTACTTTGTCTTTGCTCATGAATTCGTTACAAAGAAGGTGTATTATGTAAGAGACTACTTTTCACATTGAAACTTTGACACAATTGCTTGCATTGAATTTCCAATATATTTTTCGTTGCTTGTCTTTTCAAAGATATATGAATAGTGCAAACAGTTTGCAATGTTTATTGAGTATAATGCCCTGATTATATATTATTTATTATGAAAGATAGTGAAAAATTAGTATATAAACGAAAAATATCTCTTATCAAAAGTCTCAAGGACTTGTGGTCCTCAAATTCTGGCAGTCCAAGATAATACCTACTTATTCAGAATTTATCATCTGTATAATTCAAAGGAACCCAGATCTACCGAAAATGGGTAACAGATTGGGAAATATACTTTCGATATGAAATAAAACGGAGAAATGCCTTCAATAGTTTTAATAAGTTTGTCAAAATAATCTGTTATATAAGTAACACTTTATTGCTTGGGTTACACTAGTTGCACACACACCGATTTTGGACGGCCGATTTTGTACCGGTCGTCCAAATTCCAATAGTGAACCAAATGTGGGAACGGTACCTGGCACACACGCCGACCGGCGATCGTCGCCGGTAAAATACCGGTGAGCAGCCGTCCACTGCCACTGTATCGCCGGCAGTACCGGGAAGTAGTGGCGTACATGACTAAATACACTCTTGCATACTCACCGGTTTTTTACCGACCATTCCAGTCTCGAATGCTCGGTGAAATTGTAGTTACTACGCATTAACTTCGTTCTGGTAGTACGTGCTAATTACGACAACAAAGCAACTGATTGTTTTACTAATAAGAATTCGGTGAGTGTGCAAGCACCCGCTACCAATAAAACATCGGCCGATTTTATACCGGCCGTCCAAAATCGGTGTGTGTGTAACTAGCGTTAACGCTATAAAGGGACCATTGTCGAAAGGTGGCACTAGATTCAACACAAATACTCAATCAATAGAAAAAAATAAGGTAGTTACATATTTGCTAATACATAAATAGAAAAATTTCATGTAATTACCGAAGTGAAATCATCTTAATTTCACTGCAAATAATACATAATTATCTTATTCCGTCTAGGAATGAAACAAACCTTAGCTCACACAAGATTCAACTTTTCAGGGTTATTGTTTCTGATAACCCTAGCAGTCGATGCGTTGACATTGAAAAACATATTTGTAGGTATGTTTTCTGACTACCGTTAAACCAGCAGTGGTAGTGGTAGTGGTTGACATATTATTCCGTCAGAATAATCAAACTCAGAAACTTTTTATAGAAGTCGTGCTAAGTATGGTGACCTAAGTTTTTCACAACTGAGT
This sequence comes from Leptinotarsa defecta, assembly GCA_015342085.1. Lineage (NCBI taxonomy): Eukaryota > Metazoa > Arthropoda > Insecta > Coleoptera > Chrysomelidae > Leptinotarsa > Leptinotarsa defecta. The sequence continues at coordinate 7,948 of WOGO01009808.1, read as the reverse complement.
TAGTATTTTCTCTCATTAATGAATTATCATATTCTCAAAAAAGTTTGTGATCAATAGAAATACTAATTATTCAATTTCTCATTTCATTTCAAGGCATTTTGTGAAGAAATTAATTTGGCAAGTGAGGTCGTTTGTTTAAAACTAGGATTAATAATGTGTCATCATCAGAGGCTTGTATACATGATAGTATACGGTAGTGTACCTACATGAAAAGAGTTAATTCACGACCTCCAATTGTTAGTATACTATCGTCTCGTAGATTACCTTCATGTAGTGAAATAACTTGTTATATTATAGGTACCTATCTCGTTACTGTGTCCATTGGTGTATAATGTGTATTATATTCACTATTATCCTACATTATTACCAAATACTATGTTTTTTTAATTATTATTCTGGCATCGACTACTAAGGTTATTAGCCATTTTGTAGTATACGATAACTGTTTATTTTTGTTGAAAAGGTCTGTTGCTTTATATATTATTTCAGTACTATCATTGTATACTATGATTCCTTCTCAACTTTACAATGATATCGTCTCTGTATATTAGATATTAGTCTATATACAAAGATATCGTTATTATCGTATAGAAGTAACTACTTCTATATTGTGTCGTTATCATATATTTCACTAAGTGTCGTTGCACCATCTATTAGACAAAGGTACAATCAGGAGGAATGCAGCCACCAGAAGTACCACTAGAGGGCATTGCTAAAGAAAGCTGAATTAGATGGCGACTATAGTTTATCCTATTTAAAGCGAAAAATACTGCATTTAAAATAGAAAAGCTCGTGGTCCATTTGCATATTCGTAAGATAATTTATTTTCTCATATGATGTTAGTCTAATTTATTCCTTATTCATTTATTCTTCATTCTAATTTATTTTGGAAAATATGATTTGAATTAATTCATCAGAATTAGACACTCGGCCATAAATGGCGTAACTAACAAACGCTCTCCTCCAACTTTTTATGTTCATTGTGTTTTAAAGTAATATTTTATCAAAATAATTTTTGCGTAAAAATGTGATCAGAATTTGAAAATCTGCTCCCTATTTTATCTTATGACTATTTTAATCTTAATCATTTTAATCTTCCACTGTAGAAATGGCAACGTCGATTAATTAAATTTTGACAGCTTATTGGATAGGAATACCGACAACTGAAGTGTCGCTATATTTGTATTATGTATGCGTATGTGTGTGTGTGTGTCCCATGTACCCTTAGATTAGGTATCTTTCCTTGTCTAAGCATGTACCTGATCGTATATCGTAAATTTCATGGAAGTCTAAGATCCGAACAGAGATCGACCTTAATCTGTTTACCGAATAAAATTCACTTTTTATAAAACTGCACATAGACGAAGAGAAGTGTTGTATATTGCCTATTAAAATATGTTGAAGGCTATTTTTAATAGAAAAATTTTTTATCTATTTTTTCATCATCTTTCGCCAACTTGTTTACCTAACTGAAACCTTTCAAGATGAAAAATTTAAACCACAGAGAATATGCCTATATGGTATTGCCTACCCATTTGTGTTAAAGACTATATAATGAGCAAAATTACACGTTCAAGAAATACCATTGCCACTCTTTAAAGTTGAAAAATCAAAGTAATGTTGTGTGAGAGAGAATTTCGAATGTCCTATCCAATAGAAAAGGACGGATCCGTTGAATGAAAGAGATAAACCAATAACTATATTAAAATATTAGGTACTTGGGAATAACTGTTTTTAAGTGATTCAAGTGAATCTACAATCAATTTTAACGAGGAATCATGCAAGAAGTGTGTTGAAGCGAGCTTTTCAAGTTATGAAGGGCTAGTTATAGTTAACAGGCAATCTATTTTCAGTAATAAACTTAGAAAATAACAATGTCAGATGTTTTCGGCATGTAATCAGAAAGTACAACTCATTCACAATCATACATTCCTATCTACATATCATTCTGTTTATTGTCACAATATTAGCTGTTCTTGACGTAGGTGTGGCAACTCTGGGATACTTGTCTACTATCATTGTTTACTGGAATAATATGGACATCCATGACATGACATGAGTTTATACCAGTATAAACTTCTGCGGTATATGCTTATACCGGTATAAACTTAAACTGTCCCCAAACAAACACTTGGGCATATTTATATATATATATTTTGAATGATGCAACTAATTTCCCTTTATTTTGAGTGTATATATATATATATATATATATATATATATATTTGAAGATAGAAGACAATGGAATTGTATAAATCCAATAAATTGAATTGAATTAAAACAATCTAGAGTTATTATAAACCCAAAAATATTTATGCAGATTTTTTTACATTATTTCAGATGTTATCACAAAGTCTGTACTTTATGTTCAAGATCTTGATTTACATAGCATTGTACAAATGGAAGACTTATTAAATTGTTCGTCTTCTGAAGAAACTACTTCGCAAAGGCAGTTCTTCATACTACCAATATTTAAATATGATTGAAATATAATTTTCAGTTGAAATTTCACAATTTCAGACAACTTCGATAGTCAAATTGAAACCATCAAAATTTTATAAGTCAACCTCTAGGCAACACTCAATTCATGTCACGTATCTTTCTTATTAAGTAAATTGTGGATTTCAGTTTTCTCTTGTTACCTTCATCAGACTGACTGCTGTTGTCAACCATTTATAACATAGTGAATGAGAACAAATATAAGTTTAAGTATACATTACTATAAAATTTCTCTACCCTGATGGAAATTTCACAACTATGAACACTCAAATGATCCCAGAGGTTAATAGCATCGCATTTATGTTCCAATACTAAACAGTGCTGTTTTGACATGCATTCTTTCACAACTAGAACAACCCTGAGTAAGACACCCCTTATAAAGACGCCATTTATGAGACTGTCGTTTGTCTTTCATATTCGAGGTGCAAGTTTTCTGTCAATCACATAGATGGCATCTTCTTAAGAGGAGTTGTCATCGCTACTACTCTACTAACTCAAGTTGAGTTTGAAACAGCTCGTTGATAAGTCGCTGATGCAATTTGAACATCTACTCTTTTACTAAACTATTTGGACCAGACGACTTGCAATATTCCAGGTGTGTATGTAAAGCGGCATCGTCCTCTGTTGCTTCGTCCATGTATTCCGTCTTTTTAAAGATGATTTTTTTATCTTTTTGTGTCAGGATCTACTCTAACAGGTCCTAGATTGAAAACAAACTGTGAAAAACCAAGACAAGTACTTCATATAAAGCACTGCATCAAAGCAAGCAAGAGATATGTGATAAACACGTATTGAGTGAACGATCGGATAAGTACTCATCTCTTTATCTTTTCATTTTCATGGAATTATTTTCCAGCAGCTAGATTTCTTTAACCTGTCCTAATATTTTAGACGAGCACGCTCGTTGATACTACAGTAGACAGAAACTTATATTCTTGCCTGCTGTGGCCGACAATCCTATATAACTATTCCATAATATCTGTATATCCTTTCAATGTGCACATTAGTTAGAGTGGCGTCGAAGATCAGTCAACTCTTACCACAGATCTCGCATAGTGTCCATTACCTGTCAACTCATTGCCTATACCATGAAACCTGTGATCTGAGAACTCACCCAAAACTCCCCACTGGCTTGGAGACTATGGGCCATAAAGCAAGTAGTCCTTCCGAAAGTCCCACATTTACTGTACCAGACTACCTTCATGTCCCATTGGGCTCCTCCGATATTGATCAAAGCAGATCCTTACTGTCTCTCAGCACACTCGTACTCTAACTTTGATTCTCTACTGTTGTACCAGTTATCACTATCCGTGGGTATTCTCAACTTGTGCACTAACTTGAGTGTTTTTTTTATTTTATTACCATTCTCCCTTAAGGAAAGTTCTTCCTAACTAACAACGCATTTGAGTTGTGGTACAGTGTGTATTGTTATGCTGTAAGAACTATTTACTTGGATTTTTCTCGTACTTTGAATACAGTACGTACTTTATTTAGTCCTATCTTTGACGCCTGTTCCATATTTTTACTGGGGAATTTATATACACGACTTTTATATATACATATATGATACCTACCTATTTTATTCGTATCACACTGTTATTATATTCAATATATGTTTTAAGTCATTGACATACCATATGTATACAGGGTGTCCTGGTAGTACGTTTAAAAAAGACAACTTCATGAATATGCACAACTTGCATTGCTGGAGCTTGGCTAAACCACATGCCATCAGAGAAGACCGCTCACAATACCAGTTTAAAATTAATTTGTGGTGCGGAATCATTAATGGCCAAGTAGTAGGACCCATTGAAATACCTGGAGCGTTTAATGGTCAACACTATTTAGAATTACTAAGGGACGAGTTGAATGGCCTTTTAGAAGATGTTCCTCTCGCAACGAGACAAGGCATGTGGCTGCAAAATGATGGCTGTCCTGCACACTACGCCCGGCCTGTAAGGGATTACCTAGAAGAAGAATTTCCTGGCAGATGGATTGGTCGACTTGGACCAATTCTCTGGCCAGCCCGCTCCCCGGATCTGAATCCTATGGATTTTTTTCATTGGGGGTTCCTCAAAGAAAACTGTAGAAAATCTTCGTGATCGTATTAACGGCGCCGCTGAAACGTGCAATCGATTACACAAGGCACGATTTGTGACACGCTCTTTTATTCGCAGATGTCGTACCTGTATCCGGGCAGGTGGTGCTCAGTTCAAGCATTTATTGTAAAAGCTTTTAATAAAGTTTGCTTGATTTTCATTTTTTAATTACAATACATAGTACTGTATCTACAAAATTATCCCACAAATAATTTTTCCTTGAAAAATTACGAAGGGTGAAAAAAAAATTTTTTTCTTCTACCTTCAGTAAGGTCATTGTGGTTATAATGTTAAGGCAATAAGTAGTTATTGAGGCTTCATTTGACAGTTCATTAAGGATTATGATCACAGTGAACATTTCTGTTATTGCGTCAGAAAATGAAATTGGCGAGAGTGGTATACAGTGGGTCATTTGTGAAGTGGGCACAGTGGGTCAACCCACTGTGCCCACTGTGACGAAAATGATTGAATGTTATATGTTTATAATATATTTTCTATATTTATGTTTTTATTTTACAGATTTATATTGAATAATAATGATATTTTTATTTTACAGATTATGCCAAAGAAACGTCCATTATGTAGACAAATAGGTAACCACACTAAAGAAAACATGAAAGATGCTCTACTAGAAATTGCATCGGGAAAAAAATACGTGTTGTAGCAAAAGAAAAAGATATTCCATTTTCAACGCTACAGCGTTATGCAGCCAAAGCAAAAGCATCGAAAAGTGTCGAAAATGTACAACTTGTGCCACATTATGACATTAATAAAGTTTTTACGGATGAGCAAGACCAAGCACTTACCAAATATTACAATAAGTGTGCTCTTATGTTTTACGACTTAACGACAAAAGATTGTCGGAAAGTTGCATATGAAATGGCTGATATAAACAAACTCAAAATGCCACAGTCCTGGATTTCAAACCAGATGGCAGGTATTGATTGGTTAAAATCTTTTCGCAAGCGTCATAATGAACTGTCTTTACGCAAACCAGAAGCTTGTAGTCTTGCCAGAGCAACTGCATTCAACAAGGATACTGTTAACGTCTTCTTCGATAATCTACAAGAAGTTTACAAAAGACATTCTTCATTTGCTGATGGTACTAGAGTGTTCAATCTAGATGAGACGGCAACAACTACGGTGCAGAAACCTCAAAAGGTAATTGGTCCTAAAGGCAAGAATATTGGAAAAGTGACAAGCGGTGAAAAAGGCACCCTGGTAACAACTTGCTGCTTTATTAGTGCAAGTGGTCAAGCTTTACCTCTGGTACTGATTTTTCCTAGGAAAAACTATAAGGACCACATGCTTAAAGGTGCTCCCCCTGGATCATTAGGATTAGCTACATCATCTGGTTGGATGAAAAGTGAGCTATTTGTTACTACAATGAAACATTTCATTAAACATACCTCGAGTTCTAAAGAAAATCCCTCATTGTTAATTATGGACATCCATTAGTCGCACTTATCTATAGAAGCTTCAGATTCAGCTAAAGAAACCGATGTAACAATAAACACTGCACCCTCACACGTCAGCAAAGCTGCAGCCCTTGGACGTAGGTACTTATTCGCCATTCAAAAGTTATTACAGACGTGTCTTTGCAAGATATCAGAGATATCGAGCTATCTTCAGTTTTAGAAACTGGATCACTCTCTGGAGCAGAGCCTGAGCGTGAACAAGAGCCTCTGAAGCCACAGCATGTGTCTTTAGTTGCAACAAAACAATTACAACAACCAGCAAAACCCCAGTGCTCTAAATTGATCGATGCACCGGTATCATCAGGTGCTTTTATAAACCCTAGCCAATTTAGACATCCCCTCAAAGCTCTGCCAAGGGCTAACAAAAGAAAAAGGAAACCTGGCCGCAGCTTAATCGCGACCGATACACCGGAAAAAGAAAACATTAGAGTGCAAAGATCGGAAGTCAAGAAAAACAAATTACCAAACAAGAACAAAGCAAATGAACCAAAGGACAAAGCAAATGAACTAAAGAAAAAAGCTGTTAGGAAAGTCTTGCAGAGTGAATCAGAAGATGACACTGAAAATATTTCTTTTCATGATGAAGACTCTTGATTGGTGCGAGGAAGATGACGACTCTGATTATTGCGAGGAAGAGGAAGTTGGGAATAAAATCGAAATACTAACTGATGAAAAGTTACTGCTCAATGTCTTGCCTCGCTTTCCAACGGAAGAAGATTATGTTCTTGTTCGTTTTTCAACTAAAAGGAAAAGTGTTTATTTCGTAGGAGAAGTTTTACAGTAGTGTAATGATAAATTAGAATATTATGTAAGTTTCCTCCGTGCAAATCGCAAATGTCAGTTTAACATGCCAACTAATCCAGATTTATCATATGTTAAGGAGAACGATATAAAACTTTTATTGCCTAAAGCTTGTCTAGGAGGAAGCACTTTACGCCAACAGTCGTACTACTATTTTAATGTTGATTTTTCCCAAATCGACATCCGCTAGTTGATGTGGAATGCTATTATAGTTGATTTTCTGTTTTGTTAAAATTTATCTCAATCTCAATTGTGATCTAGTCGATAAGCTATAAAAAAGGTCATAGTGGGTTGTTAAGAGATGAAAATATCTCATTTTACTTTGTTATTTTTATTTTAATTTGAAGAAGTTCAAAGTTTTAAAATATCTTAAGTTTGTTATTTTTTTGTTGGTTGGTTTGTGATTTTGCTAGTTTTTTTTGTGAACACTACTTAAATATTCAACAAAGATCTCACATATTATTTATCATTTCAATAGAAGTTAACAACAATCAAAATGTCACTGAATGAGTGAAATGACCAAACAAATATTATATTGTTACGTTAAAAAGCTAAGAAAACCATAATTTGTTAGAATCATTTATTTTTTGTTATGAAATTGGTCATTTTTTATTAGGTGTTACCTGAAATATGAATTTGATAAAAAATATTAGAAGTTACCTGTATTTTTATATTCCAATATACACCTGATCCACTATGCCCTGTGTACCCACTGTGTACCCATCTGAGGACACAGTGGATCAAAATTCTTTTTCTTTTTAAATATGTATTATTAAAAAACCAGCCAATGTATTCAAAACTTTTTTTAACCAAAATGCAGCTAATCAACCTTTTTTCCTTTCATTCAAATTTAACGCCTCAAGCTCGTATAGTTACAAAGATATGTGATTTGAAAAAAAGTGTGACCCACTGTTGCCACAATGACCCTATTTTGTTATTTTTTGAGACATCATTTTTTATTTTGTGGATGTTTTTCACCCAGTGCTTAAGTTTTGTGATAATTGATATTGCCATGTATTCTTGGATGCTTAATACCTTTTTTCTTCTAGCTCCAACATTTTCTTGGAGGTC
>WOGO01009807.1:0-10052 GCA_015342085.1 Leptinotarsa defecta | reverse complement strand
TCGGTCTTGGATTTCAGAGCTCGACTTTTACTTCTTGTTTCCATATTGCTTACTCCGTAGGCTCAAGGACCAGCACAATGTTTAGTTTTACCTGTAAATACGTAGTCAGTTATCCGGTCGAAAGGCCAGCACAATGTTTAGCTTTTTTTCTGATGGAGAAATTGGGAAAAAATTATATTTTTAACTTTTTTCAAGGAACTTTTATTTTCGCTTGACACTTTCTTGTTATCAACAACTTATCTTCATGTGAAATAACAAAAAACCCAAACTTGATATAAATTTCACATAACAACATAATAATATCTAATACAGAGTATTTCAAAACTTAACAACCATACTGCACTGAAACAGAACCAAACCATCCTGGGTAAAAGGGGGGAAAATATTGAAGTAAATCTCGCTCAACACATGAGAAGTTTTGAACAAATCACTAGGTATACTCTGTTTTAGCGATATATTTCTGATTTATTGCAAATAAATATTACTCAACTGAGACTATTTTGACATTTCGCAGGAACTATTAATGAAGTATTGATCAACAAAAAACTGGTTATTGGCGAATCGGCTGCTTTCAAATGTTTTTTACGTTGCCTCTTTACCAAGTATGGTTGGATGGATGAGGAAGGGGGATTCCTTCTCCACGATATAAAAGTTTCATTAAAAGAAGCAGAGGTTGAAATAGAAAGCTTGGAGTTTATCCTTTATATATGCACAGCTATAGAGTCAGCAGATAGTTGTGAAAGGTCTTTTCTGTTCACGCAGTGCTTTTGGAACAAAATGGCCGAGGTAAGTTCATTTCTATTTCAAACTTGTAGTCTTAACAACAAGTTTGACTCGAACAAATCAACCGTTCTGATTTTATTCCGTGAAAAGTTGTGTAAATTGTAAATAGTTAATAAAGGAAAATACTTTTCAACTTGACTCAAATACAAAAACTCACTAACAATATTTATTTCAATTTTCACTATGAAAGGTTATAAAACCGCGACACCTGTTTTGTTATACATTAGCTTTCTGAAGCTAATTCTGATTAAAAAAGCTATTGTATAGCAAAACACTTGTGGTTTTGTGAACCTCTTATGAAGAAAAACATAATAAACCTTATCCGTATCAAGTATTGTCAAGTACCATTTAATGACTCAAATATGTGTTAAGTGAAAACAACAATCATTCTGATATTTATTATTTGCCAGTTTGAGGTTCATACATTTTTTATGGTCTTATGTTCTTATGCTAAATATTCCATAACTTATGATCTGTTTCTATCACCCTATGTATAGGAAACAAACAAATTTCAAAATCGTTAAAAGAAACCTCTAGGTACACTTGATATATAGTTCATTAAAACCATTCAATATTTGATAATGATCATTATACATTTATTGACGTTTTGAATTGAGGATTGATGAAATCAAATAAAAATCGTAACGTTCACCTTGCAAAAGTTTTGTTTCATAATCCTCTACATCATTTTATCACTATTTCATCATAAAGTTTGCAAAAACTAATATCTTTTGACCTCTAACAAATCATGAACATTCATAAGGTGTGTTTTTATATACTTTCAGAATGAGTTAAACTGTTTACTCTAAAATCTGAACAATGAGATATTACCAAAATAATTGTGATATACTTTTTGACATTACTTTGATGCTCAAAATTTACAAACCATAACATTTCTTACGATTTTTTAATATATGCTATATCCCAGACGTTCTTGAATATAAAGTTGTAAAAGTTTGATTACAAAAACCACCTATCTAGTTTCTAGTGCAATTTGTGAACTATTCAATGACACAAATTTAATAGAGCATGACATCATACAAGACATGTATGTTTAATATTTTTTATCTCTATTAATTATCGAAGCCCTAACCACCGGAATCAGGTCACAAATTTTAAAAACGATTTCGTTGTTTGAATTTAGTTTTTCTAGAATTTTTCTACAAATTATGAAATTGAGATTAGTTACTGTGATATTTCGAAACTATTTTCACAAAATTTATGTATTTGAGCTTTTCTGAACATAAAATGGGAAGTAAATGCGATGCTATTTCCCCTTACGATAACGCCATCCATGTAATCGAAAGAAGACTTTGAAATTGATATTAAAGATAAATAAAGAACTCCAAGGCTGCAACCGCTGCCTAACAAGATTTGACTTTTGTCTTCCACTGCATCTTTCCCTGCAAGGAAAATAGTTGAAACTAGAGCTCAAAACAAAGCATTCACGATCCAACACCACCACTGTCTGTTCGTTTATGATAATCTTCAACCAAATTTTCATTGAGCTCTTAATAGTATCATGGGCAAGTATCGAGCAGCTTCACTATACCTACCTAGTTTTGCACTCTCATTGCTTAATCTGAGTAACTCCCTTCAACAATGAGAATTTTTGCTGTTGAATTGCTGAGGGGTATCTTATAGACATCCATTTCGTGTCCAAGGATATTTCGACCTGAATTCAAGGGCGGATTCTAACCTAAATTTCGAGGAAGGGTGTATCCAAATATATCCCATGTATCTTATCCGATTATTTGTAGTTTTCGACTTATGAATTTTTTTATGATTTCGAAGAGAACTTTTGGTCAGATCAATTTCTTTCAATTGTTTCAATTGCTTTTCAGAACTTTTTATTTGAAACATAATCCTAATAATTTTTACTTCCACACAAAACATTAATCAACTTCTCAACATCAATGCAAGTTGAAAAAAATCAAAAATTTAAATAAGAAATTTGAAATGAAAATCCACAGTTTCTTGATGGTTTCAAAAACGTTGCATAATCCTTATATTCCATTACAACACAAAAAAGGGATATCTGATAGGTAGGCCATTATTTGCTGAAATTGACTTTCGAAAGTACTGAGGTGGAAATTGTTTTGGTAGATTATTTGATGTGGAACAAATTATTATTGTCATTTCGTCGTTACTAAGTCTAATTCAGTTTCAAGCTTACCAAAAATAAATCGCATAGGTAAATGTCAAAACCAGGCAGCAGTGGTACGGCGTATTTATTCCAGATTAAAATCAATACAATTTCAATGCCAATATTTTATCACAAATGTTTATGTCGCTCTACTGCTACAATACAGCGCCTACAACGTCTTAAAAAATTAAGTGTCAATCATCGAAAAGCACTGCATCAATAATCGTCTGGTGAGTACGGGCTAGCGAGCGAGCGAATGTATGCTTGTTCGCGTTCAGAAAAGATCGAGAAGAAGGCGGTACATCAAAAGGTGCTCGCACAAAGTAGATGGATCAACTACGACTACGAACTTGAAAATATTCGCTCTGGTGTGGACGAGACATCAATATGTCGAGCAAACACGAGCGAACACTAGCAAACATACACGAATGCTCGCTCATGCTCGCTCGTGCTCGCTTTTTTGGTGAATATGCAACTTTAGACAATGTAAGTCCGAACTAATGAAATACACCACGAATCATTGTCAAACAAGAACTGTCTTGCTCCTCAAAATAGCCTCAACTGCCGACATCACTTCTTCATCGTTCAGCTTTTATATTGATTCAGCTGAGACCTTTCGAATAAAAGTATTGTACCACATAGCGATGACCAATTTCCTCCATTTTCACAAATTCGCCGAAAACGGTCGCTATCGATGACTGCCAAATAAATACTAAACAATGCAGCGTCTTCAAACTTAAAACATGCTTTAAAGATTGTGTACTTTCTAATACGGTGACATTTTTCAAACAGCTACCGCCATCTGTATGTCAGGACTTCTGGGACCACCCTGGTATTATAGAGTAACTACTACTGATTAATTTTGTGATTGGCAAAGTACAAGGTACTGATAGTGAGCTATGACCATTGAACTGTTGCCACCAACATTTTTTTCCAATTCCCGATGGAAAAATTAATAACTGATACTCCAACTAAAATTATTTCTCTGCAATCATGACACTAAAACGATAGTTTAGGGTATCTATTCATAGATATTTATGTCAGATTTGCTTTTTCCTCCAAAGTAAATGTTTTCCTCCTTAAATAAAGTTCGGGTCACCATAACAAAAACTTGGGTATTTCTGTTGATAAAAATAGATTTATCTGAAAAAATTCGATTACCCAAGTTGTTGGTTTCAATGAGACGATACTATTCCCGGAACCACTTAATACTTTTAAACGTTCCGTAGCGAAAGATTTTATAATAACATCATAAAGCTCACAAACATATCTACTAATAAATCGGCCAGAAACAAATATAAAGCAGAACCCGATTCTATGGGGAATGTGAATAAGGTAATATCAGCAATATTTTCAACTTATTTTCGATCGAAATTATCGTTTTTTTGAATAGCTGCGGGTAGCAACAAACTCAATATATGCATTACGTCTTTGTTTTTTAGTTTCACTGATAAATTGATGTATAATATTTCATTGGAATATTTTTGGTGATTTTTTTTTTTCTTTTGTATGATAATTTCGCAGTGTCGAAAGAATAGAATAAAATACGTCTATTGATTACGTTATTTAAAAAATGTAGAAGGTCAAGTAAAATACACACAAGATATCAGGAATAAACAAGGCAACAATTCGTTCAGACCCGTCTCAATTCACCTACACTGTAGGTTAATAGACTGACATCTATCAGAAAACAACTACTCCCCTGTTAATACCTGGATTATATTTGACAGGTGTCAGTGCAGGATTCTTCACTGAAGTCATTCCTGCATATGCTGTTGGCGATACAACTGCCGCAATCGATTTTCAATTATTGGAACGGACACACCTGTAGACCAGTTTCAGGCTATCTGACCTCTCGTCAGTGCAAGGTAGTCACCATCAATGACATGAAAGGTATCAGTCCATTAACTTACAGTGTAGGTCACTTGAGACTGGCCTGGACGAATTGTTCTTTTAGATAATTTGATTTAGAACCAGTCTTCAAGTTTTTTTTCTTATACGAGGAATTGGAAATTCGGATATGCGGTTGGTTACCTCGTTTACGGGCAGATGGAGCGATGACAAATATGTTGTTTGTCGTTCGCTTCAGCTTAGTTCGAGGAATGATACTCTGAAAGGAATTCGATTGTTAATTGTGGGAAATTATCAACTTCGTGTTGATAATGGATACTAACTACCTTGCACTGGCGTGCATGTGTAGAATTGTCCCACAACATAGCTCCGTAGGATACGTGACTATGGAACATATTTCATCAAAAAACATCTTGATTAAGAGATCTCTTGAGTTTCCTTAACAAAAATAGTTGACCAGATAGTTTTTTGTTGGGTTATCAATATGTTGCGTCCATTTAAGAGAAGTTCCAGGGTATTGCCTAATAGTTTCGAAAAATCATGCCGGTTCAAAATGCTTTCATAGTAAAAGGAATTTTTTAGGTTTCCTCTCCGTTTTATGTTAGTTTATCAGGTACTCCTATACTTGTCATAATGTAGGCAGAAAGTTCTCTATAAATTACAATTATAATGAAATTACAGAATCGATAAAAACAACCTAAGAGACGAACTTGCGGGATCGTGAGGGAGTAGAGGGGCCCAGGGTGGGTTGAAAACGTTAAAAAGGTGAATCTACCTATTGACAATGTTGCGTTTTAGAGTGAAAAATGGAAAAATACAGGTGGCGCCATCTGAAATGGACTAGTGGAATAATTCAATCGTAGCGCCATCTGATGTAAAATAACGGAATTGAGTTAGTTTAGGTTAGGTTAGGTTATGTTAGGTTAGGTTGACAAGGTGCAATATTCCCACCTTGATACCCGCGACAACCTTTCCATATGAGGGTTTTGCACGTCAACTACACCTGACGATGCCTTAAATTCAGTCGGGCAGGGCTTTTCTCGCCTCTGGTTTTGGTGAATCCTCACTTTAGCGCAATCATTTGCTAACCTGCTCATGGGGGGGTTTGTTCCTCCACATGAGATAGATTCTGCGTACCCCGCTCAAGAATTTGGTGCAAGGCGGTTTCATAAGGTACCCCGCTATCGAGGAGACGACACAGTCGTTTCGTGACAAAGCGATGATGGTACAACGAGAGGGCGACCGGTGTCTCGAATGTTCCGTAGAGACAGCTGATAGGCTCAGTGTCATTCATCCTCTCGGCACGGATACACACACCTTAGGTTTGAGCCATCGTTGGGATGCCATTCAGTTAGGGAATAAAAGAACCACAAGTGAATTTATCATTCCCATATCCTAGCCAATACACTCGCCAAAAAAAGCATGTATAGTGGTTCAGGCAGTGAAAGATGAACAAGGACAGATTGGACTTGGAGGTTCAGTTGCCTTCTTGGGTAAGGCCGTTTGGGGTGGACAAGGTTAGGTTGACTTGGGTTAGCTCATTTGGGGTGGACGAGGTTAGGTTGGTTACTTGATGGGTTATGTCATTTGGGATAACTGGACTCGGAGGTTGGGGTGGTGATTTGTTGGGTTAGGTTCGACAAGAAATTTAAGAAAAAAATGTGTCGTTTTTATTGGAAGAATGTTGTGGGTTAGTCTTTAAAAATGTTATTATTTATGATTTCGACGACAAATTAATTAAAGAAAACATTTTTCATTAGACAGAAACTGTGTTTTGGGTTATTTTCAATAGCAAAAATTTTAGTAAAATCGTAATTTCTATTCAACAGAAGAAATGATAACAAAAACTTCGTTTTTTATCATCAAAAAGTGGTTGTAGTTGTTGATACTTGGCAAAATTGTCAAATCTTTGATTGTCGAACACCACGAAGGAGAATTACTCAGAAAGAAGGTTGAAAACAAAACCCTGCTTTTATTCTCTGATAGCCAGGCGACAATCAAGTCTTTCAGCACTACCAAGTTTTTTCGTGATTTGTAGGGAGCTGTCTTAGCGCACTCAATGATCTAGGTTCTCACAATAGGGCAATGAGGAAGCCGATACTTCAGCCCATGAAGGTGAATTCAAGGCCATGATAGGTCCAGAACCCTTCAGTGGACTGGCGAAGACTTCTCTCAATTCGTGGATGCAAACCAAATCGCTAAATTGGTGGAATAAGCTTTCAGGAATGGTGCAGGTGACAAAGTTCATGAAGGACCATCGCCTACATTCACAAGAGACCTGCTAAATTACAACCGCCAGGTTGTAAGGGTAGTGGTATGTCTACCAACGAGGAATTAACAGTTCATAACACATATGATCATTATGTGCCTGGCGGAAGAAACTCCATGCAGGTTCTGCCAGGAGGCAGACACGTGCTAAGTGAATGAGAAGCGTTAGCAAGGCTATGGCATGGGAAATGTGGGAATGAGAAACCAAAGGCTACAAGCTATAGGAAGAAGCCAATATCAAAGCTGTGTAGTAGTAGAGATCAAGCTAGATAAAGAGGTCTAATAACCAAGAAACCTCACAATAGATCTGCAAAGGTCACAGTGTCCTCTGTCAAGTGCCTGGTACAAAAGTTGTTCAACGGCAGTTCATAATTCTGTTGTAAATTTACTTTTCCCTGTAGACCCGGGATTCAAGTGTTTTCATTAAATTTATTTTACGCCATAAGATTAAATTCCACCTATCAAATATCAGGAGGACAAGTGGTCTGAACTTTAGAAATGTATTTGGTCGTTTCGTTGTTTGTAACAGAATTATTGCCGTTCCTATAGTCTATACGGAATGTCTTAAAGTCCGTTTGGAGAGACAAACACGGTACACAAAGATAACTAAGATAAAAATGTTTGTGGATACCTTCTCGTATTTGATCAAGGCATAACTTCCTTATTATTACATTAAACTTCAATAGTAATTAATGAGCTGTGATAAAAATCAATTTAAATGGAGATAAGATAATGTATGAATTAATTATAATGTTTGTTCTAGATTTTTACTCCTAGTGGAATTAATTTGAAGCTTTCGTAAGCTAAGTAACTTTCGCCCTGAGGACCACGATTTAAAATTTTGACCAACATCAATAGAAGTATACTCTTCATTGTTGGTGACTCAGACTTTAGTGTCTAAAAAAAAACACCTGCGCCAATGAATACAGGTGGTTGATCAGATAACAACTACATCATTAATCACTACCAACATCCAGAAAGGAAAGATATCGCCAAGAGGCATCTGCAAATCAATTATCTCTATTTGAAGTGATGCCTTTGGCAGCCACATCTGTCCATTCTGCTGCTACATCAAGTGCAAATGACGATTTATGAAACGGAGATAGCTTGCCCATTTCTGCAAAGTCTTGGAATCTTGTAGCAAATTCGTTCCTAAGATCGGTAAGAAATTGTCGGAATTGTCGGAATATGAATAAATTCTTGTCTTGCAATATCTTTTACAAAGATATCCAGCTTGCGACGAGAAGCAGACACGTTTTGTATCAGATCACATATAAATTTTCCATTTCTTTGTGATTCTGTGTTGAGCGCTTTTGAATATTTCAAAATATCTTTTAAAAAAGCCACGACCACCATATTACGCTTGTTTGTGCTTTCTGGCTTTCCGCTAACATTAACATTATAATATTCGTTTCATCTTCAACTTGAATTTTTCGTAGAAAATAATGAAAATTAATGATACTGCATCAGATATTTTTGCTCACAACTCAAATTGAGGGACACTGATGCTTTAAACGTGATTATGAATCGCTCATATTTATTCAAATCAAGAAAAAGTTAGGATCGACAACTCTTCACCAATTTAATTGCAGAATTAATATAATAACAACAACAAAAATACATTGTCACTATTTTTCGGGTTTGAAAGCCGTCGATTTCCTGATGTTTCGGTTCTAGAGGCTAGCTTCTTCAGAGGTTCATAGATCCTGTTTCAATCTCCGGAGATTAACTCCTGAAAAACTCCAGGAGAAAGAATCCAAAAATCGACGGTCTTTAACCCGAAAAATAATGACACTGAAAACATCGGCCGATTAACCATTAAGAACAAAAATACATAATTATCTTTGAATTCCCTATTATATAGAAAACAAAAGTGAAATGTCATTTGAATTACATGAGAGAAGAGGACACTTGGCCTAAGTTGCTGGGGCAAATTTATTCAAACTACAGTTGTAGATGTCTTGAAGGAGTGATTTTTTGGAGTTAAGTATTATTTTTTATGGAGTTTAATGCAAGAGGAAGGAGTATATTGATTAAGTAACATCAAATGAGTTATCTTCTAAAATAACCCAATTTTTATCTATTAAGGAGTAAATATGAATAAATTTCACTTAAACAATTGACGTCTGTATTTTTACTTGAGCAATTTTGTGACTGAATTGAATGCCATTTCCAAGAATAGCCTCTTCGAAATATTCTTTTCTATAGGTAAAATTTTGACTGACCCAAAGTCAATTGCATGGCCTTCTCTCGGTGAACACGCCTACACGCCTCTTCCATATTCTCTGTTTCACCATCATTGTCGTCATTTAAATCAATAATGAATTTATTTCCTCCATTAATATGGAAGTATCTAATCTCCATATAGTCTTTTTCAACTAAAATTACCTTTTTAATCCTTTTCTGCCAGTCTTCTTCGGTAATATTAGATACTTCCTTAATTAGCTCTATTATGACCTTTTTATCAAATTTTTTTATCAAATCAACTCGATGGGATTGAAATTACAAAAATAAGGGGGAAGTCTCAATATGGTGTGTTCATACTTTTCAGCAATACTCTCAAGGGCATGCACTTTTTCAAATGATTTTGTCTGTAAAACTTCAAGTAGTTGGTTTTTGGTATAGTAATCTTCAAAATACAAATTGTTATCCATCAAAAAACTTTATATTTCATCTTTCCTCGAATTTTTATTCGGTACTTTGATGAGCTGTCGCGAATGATAGGAAACGCTGTCAAGAATTATTACATAATCGCATTCAAATTTAGGATCAATGTGTTTTCAAACCATTCCTCGAAAATATCAGCTTCCATGTTTCTATGATAGTCTACATTGCAGTCCTCAAGTTTTTTCCACATAATTTTAAAAGTTTGGGACCCATCTTTACTTCCTCCGCAATGCACAATGATTATTCGCTATCCTTTGTTTGCAGGCATGTTAGGCGTACACATTCTCGAACCATCAGTCCACCCTTTCGTAACTGTGTCGTGAGTGTCATACCAAGG
>WOGO01009806.1:0-10052 GCA_015342085.1 Leptinotarsa defecta | reverse complement strand
TGCTGATCAATAAATTCTTCTGAAAAAAATGCATAACATAGGTATCCGAGGTTTAGTTTATAATTGGTTTCATAGTTATGTAATGAATAGAAAGCAATATGTCTATAGTGGAATCATAACTATTAAAAAAAACTATTTGGGGTATCGCAAGGATCAATGCTTGGACCTGTTTTGTTTTTTTATATATTTCAATTTTTTGGCTACAGTAAACTTATTTGGTAAATTACAAATGTTTGCTGATAACACTACTTCAATTTACAATGAAAATAGTGTACAAGAAATCAAAATTAATATTTTAAAAAACGTTGATCAAATATCTTTATGACTTCAATGCCATAAAATGTCACTGAATTCCCAGAAATCTTGATATATGTTCATATCAAAAAGGTCTATATCAATTGATTCAAAAGATCCAATTGAATTCAATAATGAAAATATTAAATACTCTTCTGTGCTAAATTTCTTGGCCTTATCCTAGATGAAAATATATCATGGAGTTAACACATTGAACTACAAGGAGTCTACAGTCAACTTGTGTGAATCAAGAAAACTATTAGATTTATCATCCTTACATAAATTCAAATTATGTACCTTCATTCATTTGGTCAAAAATAATCTCAAACATTCAAATCTGACTTTCAAAATCAATGGTGGCAATCAGATTTTAAGCGAATAATATGCACGTCTAATGAATTGATTAAAGTGACTTTCGAATGTCAAATCCATATACAAAATGACGTCCATGCTTTTGGCTTCTGGGATAACCTTAAGTGCATGATCATTCACTACTACTTTCACAGATTTGCAAATATTATTTCTAGAGCTTTTCGGTCTGAAAACTATAACATTGAATTTACTGTAATTTATATTTGAGCAGTGATAAGAAACTCGAAACTTTAAATTAGATAACATGCAATTCAACCTCCACCATGATCAGGTCTCGATGGGCATGCAGTTATGCATAATAGCAAATTTCCCATTGATAACGGTTTATACTGAGTGGCTATCATTCCATCTCGTTAAAATGAACATAAAGAATAAATCTTTATACACCTCTAAAAGTCAGTCGAGAATTATTTCTGAGACCAGCTATAAATCACTCTTGTCGATATATCGTTTTGAATTCTCTGGTATCTCATTTTTTTAGATAAAGATCGACTAGGAGATCGACTTCGTTAAGTATGCCCGTTCTATATATTTTCAGCTATAAGGAAGCAACTGTTCAGCACCTTTGGTAGTCATAATAATTTGTCAAAAAGTATCGAACTATTTACGGTCCACTCCAAGCTCAAACAAAAAGTCATAAAAACAAATATATTGAATACTACATGTAGCCTGCGATTTAATTCGCGTGTATAGTTCAAGTAAAAGTGCTCCCTACCTTCCAGCAGGGGAAACGCGGTACTCATCGCTACATTCTGTTGGTCACCGTAACATGACTTCAAATTTAATTTTATGACTCTTTAGCCAATCATAAAACTCGGTTAGTAAAAATTATCCAATACGAACCGCCAATTCTTCAGTCCACATGGACTAATTCGCTGCGGCATAATTCCTTTGGATTGGTTTTTTTGGCCTTTGATTTCGCCGACACCTTTAAGATTACTATATCGGTTACTTCGACTGTACCTATATAAGTATAGCTTTCTTGTCTGTTTTTAATACTGATTATTTTGGCAATTACCACGCACGTCTTCATAGGGAGGCAATTGATATCTATAAGCATTTCAATAAATGGATTTCGTCAATCAACATTCGTTTTTGCCCTTGATGTAATCAACAGAAAAAATACACAAAATGTTGGATCCATCCATTGATTAAAACAGTTTGTAACATATCCAATCAATTTTTGGGAAAAGAAGGTTTTGGCTTTCTACCTCTTCATGATGTTATCCAGATCTGTGCTGAAAAGGCAATTATACAAGTGTCTTATTCCGAAACATCCAATGTCCGCCATGTAAGTGAAATTTTACACCTTTCATATACTTTATTGTGTAGCAATCCTATGAATGATATCTGATTGATTAAATTTCATAAAGAATGTTTGGAATACAAACTGAATAGAAAAAAGTGTTTTTGTATAATTCACTGTTAATATAAAAGTAGTTGTTTCGAAAGTGTTTTTCTTTCGTGTAATTCAATGTTTATATGAAAGTTGTTGTTTCGAGAGGGCTTTTTCTTCCAGTTTGTGTCACTTCTTCGCATGATCTACACATCTTTGTATAGAGTTAATTTTTCGAAATTGATTGGCTTTGTTCCTTTTCTTGTGAAGATTCCCATATTTTTATTTTCATAAAGATGGAGAAGTAGAAAGCCAAAACCTTTCAGAAAAATTAATCTCTCCCAAAAATATACCCCTTTCAATTTATATCCCCTCAAATTTCATAATTCTTTTTACATGAACGGGAAAATTTTTGGTAAACTTTTTTGAAATGATCTGCATGATTATGTGTCGTACAACACGGAGAGTAATTTAATTGCTTCCATAAATTCTCCGTTGGTCGATTCAAGATGAAAAAGCAATCGCCAGTGTGCGTAGACAATTAGGAACATTTGCAATTAAACGATCGCTTGTGTGCGGAATCTCATAAGAAGTCACGTGTTATATTTTTGTGATTAGAAAGTTGCTTGAATGAAGTTACCAGTGTACAGTTAGCCTAGGGGTAAATTAATGGAAAATTGAAAATTACATGACCAACTGATAATTCCAAACTAAAAATAGACCTGAACAAGCATTCTCCCGAAATATGTTGCCAAAGATTTAACGAAATCTTTTCAACTGATATATTCTCTTCATCTAAAATTTAAACATTTCACCGGTTTCAAGTCCCCTTAATCTTTTTATCTTTACCTCAAAAATCGTTGGGTATACAAAACTCATGTCGTAATTCCATACAAGTTCGTGTTCAAGACATGCACAGTCAGTCAGCGTAAATACGGCACTTCAGTAATTGAGAAATAATAATGCGGTTGATATTCTATCCACGACTATGCCATTTATCACTTTCAATTTCCCAACAAATTCGATGCGTTCAGGAAAGCTAGCCTGGTAAATGCCATTTTGTGAAGTGTGTTAGAAGAAAATACAATAAAATATGGCAATGGAAATAACCTTACATTGACCATTCATGGTGTGAGAAATCGGTGAATATCTCAAACGAAACAGAAAGTTACCTAAATTGGAGAGAATATTAACATGTGTCCATGAATGTGACGTCAATATTTCAGATAGAATTGATTCGAATGTTTTATAGAGTCCCTATAGTTTAAAAATAAATAAAATTCTATCAAAACACCCCAACACAGTTTACTTTGATTTTTACTATGAAAAGTTTACAAAACCGCGTCGTGCAAGACACTATATATAAGTTTTCTCGGCCGGAACTGATAAATTACTCTCAACATTTATAACATTTTATAAATATAAAATTTAGTTCTTATCTATGATCCAGTCAGATAATGAATATAGGGTTATTTAATTACGTCAAAAGAATCCTCAATTCACTATCAAAAATATGATAGAACAGAACGATACCTGATGAAAATCTATTATAACGTATTCAAAAAACACACTTCAATGGGGGATTTCCACCTGGAAGCATCTTCAGTATTATGACGTTCGAAGATGATATTGTATAGGGAAACACGTGTCGCCTTTTGTAAATTTTCAAGTGGAAATCTCACATAAAGTGTATATGAACATGCCTCAATTTACTAGAAAAGCAGGTATAAACAGAAAAATATATTATTAATTAATATCAATAATCCTTTCAAATGATTATTTGTGGAGATCATTATATTGTAGCAAATTCAGTTCATTTTCAAAATGTTGAAAATAAAATCTTTATCGCAATAATTTCAAAATATTGAAGATAAAACCATTATCGCAATATAAGAGGTTCAGGATTGTAGTCAACAAATACTACAGAAAGGCCGTATTGAGGTATTCTTAATTTTTCAAAAAGTTAAGTCCAGCTCAGTATTTCATTAAGCGCTTCCTATCTTCAAATTTAAATAAAACAAAGTGTGTGTGACATACAGATTTTTTTATTCGTTTGAAAGATCTATTGATGCCAGTATGTGTGGAATATAACATAGTTCGAATATTTGTTTGAAGGTGATTGACAATGATTCATGATGAATTTCATTAGCTTGGACTTCCATTGTCTGATATTATATAAAATGATTTGAAATCCCTGAAAGAACCAATAAAAGAGAAGAATTAAAAAAAGAATAGCTGAAAATAACAATTATAATAAGCAAAAAAACCTGAAATGAAATAACAGTGAAATAAATAATAATAAAAAGTTGAGAGATTCCAAACCAAATTACTTCACGACGTTTCGATTGTTAGTATCCACAATCGTCAGGTGACTGGACTAATTCCTCCAAGAAATTACTATTTATGGGTCATTCGAGTACTTTCACTTATCTCCGCTTTCCTTTTTCCACTTCAACGGTTTAGTGGGAGGTGACCGTTTGGCGGGAGTTGCTCAATTTTTCGCTTGATTATGGGTTTCCATATGTTGCGTATATCTATGCTAGCTTGGCTGAATACATTGTTGGACAGCATGTATGCGGTTTCTTTGAATTTCCTCCTAAACCAATGTTCCTCCCTGTGTATGATCTCAGATTGGGACCACTCGATGTTATGTTGATGGGCCCAAACATGCTCTGCTTTTCCTGATTTGCTGGTTTTCCTGCGCTGTATGTGTTTCTTGTTCTCGGCAATGCGAACATTCAATGGCCTCTTAGTTTCACTGATATAGGATTTTCCGCACTCACAGGGTTTCCGGTAAATGCAATGTTTGGAATCATAGTCCGCGTTTGGTGGCTTGGTTTTCTTGAGGCTGCTACTGATAGTGTTTCCGGATCTGATGCAGGTTCTGATGTACTTGGACCCAATTCTTCTTATCCTTTCCGATAATCCTCTGATGTAGGGAAGTGCAAGCACTGGTTGTGACGGGTTCTCTTCCTTGCGAGGCTCCTGTCTGTTAGCCAAAGTATCTTCCACCATCCCTCTGGAGTAGCCATTGAGTTGAAGATCATTTTGATGATGTCTATTTCCTTCTCGAGACCTTCCTTCGTATTACAGAGCCCGAAAGCACGATCTGATAGAGTCTTGATGATTCCTCTTTTAGTCGATTGATGATAATTGGATTCGTGGTTCAGAAACTGTCCCGTGTGAGTGAGTTTTCCGTATACAGATGTTTCCCACTTAGTGTCGGTCCTCTTCACCAAAACGTCTGAGAATGGCAATTCGTTGTGGACTTCCTTCTCCAATGTGAAAGTGATGGAAGGTCTTACACTGTTGATGTGTTTCAGGAAGGCATCTGGTTCAGTATTCCCATGGTTTCATATTATGAAGGTGTCATCAACGTATCTCAACCAGACACGAGGTTTCTTGTGGGCTTTTTCAATGGCCAGAGTTTTAAACCACTCCATATATATGTTGGCTATGACTGGTGAAAGTAGCCACTCTTACGTCATAGCCATCATCACCATACACGATATTATGATTGAGAAATCAAATGTTGAAAGGTAAGACCTCGTTAGTCGTTAGCTTGCAATGTTTCTACTGTTGAGAGTTGTCGTTCGTAGGGGAACGACAGCTGCTTAATGGATAAACAGACTTCAACAGATTTTTCTTCAACATGAATTTTATTATTCTGTTGCATAACTACGTGAAAACACCATATATTATGAATACATTGACCCGTTACTTGATGAAAATCAATAATACTATCCATGATAATGATTGAACAACTGAAGAAACTACTTCGTAGTGAAACACGCTTTGAAGTAAATTCATAGTGTAAATCATGAATGAAACTTTTTTATACTTTTCGTTTTTCTGACAAATATTTCTGTGAATAAGAAGTACGATTTGAGAACTTTTGAATTATTATTTATATTTATATCTTCTGATGAAATGAAATCATTTGAAGGCTTAAAAATTCTTTATAATTTTGTAGTTTTATGAAACTGGGGAAACGGTAGATATATTTTCTACATTACAGGTAAAATTTATTCTCAACCTCTTATATATTAGAATAGTTTCCAATTCGATTGACGTTAAACACAATCTTCAATAATGAACTGATACATCTGATTCAAATTTGAATTTGGAAGATCGAAGAAATGGATAGTTAAAGATTGTTTGATTTATGTCCACAACAATTTTTTTCTTCAGTGAAGCAATCACCTGAATTTTACCTCCCGATTATCGTGATTGATGGAAATTAAAAAATGAATTATTTTCAGAAACCTACCCGGATATTCCTAATCAAAAAATTAAGATTATACGACTTCCGTGTATAAGTTCCTAGCACTTTTCACGTCGGTGACTGGGATAATTTTGCGAGATTGCCCAAGGTTATTAGTGTATTATGTTCTTTCACATTCGCATTGAATAATACCAGTTCTAATCTCCTTTGAATATATTTTGAAATCTTTGAACACATTTGAATTGAATATCTGATTAACAAAAGAAATATCGGGCATGTCTCGTTATATAAATCAAAATTAATTTAATGCGAATTGTTCTGAATTATTATAGAAATTGGGTAATTTGTGCGGTAATCCAATCAGTAGACTAGGTTCAAATTAGATTTACAGTATTTCTTCATCCTTTGTAGAAAATTGATTATCGGAAAATCTGAAAACTAATTTAAGTCTAAGGCTAATTAGATTCTTTTTATCAATTGATGAAAATTTTAAAGGTAAATCTAGTACCTCTGGCGCAGAATAAATCCAAAACAAGCATTTTTTCCAATCATCAAAAAAGCAATACTATTCTCGACACGACACTATTCTCGACAACCAAATTGGCATCTTCAGGAGATGAAGAAAACTAATTTATATTTCAAAAAGTGGTCTTTATTTATATCTTACAGGGTTCACTTCCACTTTCCGATACATATCAGTGATTTCGGGTAGAAAATGGTGAGACATTTTCTCGTGAGAGTTTACTCAAATTTCAACAGAGTGATTCATAGAAAGGAATACGATGGGCTGTTGGTAATGGGACCTTAGTCACTGTTCATAGTTTTCATTGTTCTCATGCCCCACTTTGATCTTCTCAGGCTTTCAAAAACATCGAATAATCTTATAGCGCTATGTACCGATCTCAACAATTTCAAAAAGTTTTCATCAATTCTATGGGAGTTCTGCAAGGCAAGAAGAACGGTCCCATTCCAAACAGCTCATACTGTATTACTTTTTATAATTCACTTTATTGAAATTCTTGGGAACTTTCACAAGAAAAATTTCCGCAAATTTCTACCGTTAATCATTGATCTATATCAGAAAGGAAAAGAGTACTTTGTTGGGACGGTAGCCTGGTGGGTTGACGTAGGTGGTTTGCTCCACTCACTCAATCTACCGATGTGCGAACAGGCGGTTCGAACCGCAAAGCCGGACGATCGATTTTCACTTTCTTTCATCCAACCCGTGTTAGGAATCACACATTAAAAGGTAGGAACTCGTTAGTCCTACGTTCGCACAAGTTTCGACTTTTGACAATTGTCATTCGTATGAATTAGTTTTCTTCATCTCCTGAAGACGCCAACTTGGTTGGTGAAACGCGCGTCGTGAAAAGCAATGCATTTATAGTGATTGGGAAAAGTGCTTGTTTTGAATTTGATCAAAATTTTTTTTTGTTCAATTATCATTTAGTATTCAAGTTTGGTAATCTAAAACAATGACTGCCAAACGGCACAGCAATCTTTTCACTTCAATTGTAAAAGACATGTATGTGTGGTTTGATATCTCAAATTTTCTATAAGGAATCTTTATGAGCCACAACGTCAATTTGGTGCAGGTCGGTTCAGGATTTTTTATAGAAATTCAGTTATAAGTTCAACCAAATTAAAAGCTCTTATTCGAACGCCATCTACAGAAATTTCCAGAAATACTGTATCCCTTTTCAACACTTGTCGTTGTAGACCAACTTAGATACTCTGGGATAGGAGACTTCAAGTATGCCAATAAAAGAAGGGATACAGTTTACTTGGAAGAAGAATTTCAGATCTGTGAAAATGGAAATTTCAAACAATTTGTGTTACAATCTACAATTCAAAATTGGCAAAATGGGGTTTCTTTGTGTTCAGATTGTTTTGAAAAGCAATATAAAGTGAAAAATGGAAAAATGGAATGAGAGGTTATTTTATTTTTTGTATTCTTCTTAGTAAACCCTTTTGTTTGATACCTATATCATTGAAGAGCATAAAAATATATATTCCGCCATCTTGGGTAGTTTGCCATATAGAATTGAAATTGACTTCATGTTATTTTCTGTATTCTCTTCAGCAAACCCTTTCAATTGGTATCATATGAGTAACGTACATGAAAAAACTACTCCGCCATCTGAAGCAGTCTGCCGTATTAGATATAGAGTGCATAATGTTATTTTTCATATTCTTTCCAGAAAACTTCTTCATTCGATACCCATATCATGGAAGTGCATGAAAATAAATTAGCTGCCATCATATTGGATTCAGTTTACCATGCATTGACATGTAAACTAAACATCTATGCAAAATTTCAGTGCAATAGGTTCAAAAGTCTCCACACAGTAGAAGGAAACACCTCACAAACATTCGCGACGGAATAAGTAGACTGTTCAGGATTTATTACCATCTTACCAATTATTTACACTTGCTGTTCTTCCGGAATGGACGGATGATCTGGAGGCTTTTTGTTATGTACACTACCGGTAGTTGTAAATTTGGATACACGTTCCCTCAAATATTTTGTACAGATAGGACGAGTCGGAAAACGTTCATTGAAAATCCTTTCGGTCTCGTGAAAGTTACGCGTCGCACCGTAAATAAAAATCGCTTAAATTTTTTTCTTACAATGGACTTACAACTGAACAATGATGTTTATTGTCGTACTGACATTTTTTGTCGTTTTTATAAACAAAAAATAACTTAACAAACCTTATCGTTTTGTTAGAATTGACATATGGCAGATAAAAAGGAATAAAGGAAAGAAATATCGATATTAATGTGTTTGTCTTCAGGAAATTATTAAATGTTCCGCCATTTTGTATATAGTAGGTGAAGATATTGACTTCATATTCTAGGGTTGTGAAGTATTCGTCAGGAGCTTCAAAATGATGTTTCACAAGACCCCCTTTTCCATTTCATTTGTTTTCCCAGATGGCGCCCAGTCGCCACCTTGAAAATTTCATCTGTCAATTTCACTTCAAAATAAATTATTCATGCATTAATTTCATTTCACTTCATTATCCAAAATTTAAATTTTTTGAGTTGACCCGTTCAAAAAATAAAAGCGGGGAGAACATTAAAGAAATGTACTGTATATTAATTTATCGCTGTTACACTTTATATTACTGATATATTTTCATCATCAAATAGATTGTTACAATTTTTAATTTTCTTTATTTTCTTGATCGCTATTGAATAAGTATTCGGAAAATTAGAAAATGCCACACAATTCCGTTTATCGGGATTGTTGACCGGTCCTGACCAATTTGTGTGAGGTTGAATTCTTCATAGCGGATATCTCGTTTGAGGCACTTTTCGATCGAACACTCTGTCTTGAATATTCAAATTATCCAACCGATTCAAAACAAGCTTTTTTTCTTCGAAAATTTGAATGGCTTTCTTCAATTCTTGGACACGTTTACAAAACTCTTTAACTTTCCGTCTGCATTCTTCAGATATCATTTTATCACTAAATATTTCAACTGTTTAACGACATTAACATTCTTTCAAAAAAAATAATATTACCCTCCTGCGTGTTTTCTTTACCCCCACTCCCCCATTTCCCAACTAACACGAAAAAAAGCATCTGACGTATTTTGAAATGTCATTGCTGAATACCCTCATTGCCCCCCTATTCTCAAACGTTTCCCATTGGGATTGCATTATTTTCCACGCTGACGTATTTAAGACATGTTTTTTTCCTAAAAGATGAGACACCCCGTATGACAGCCATGTTTTTTTTCTATTACGTTGGCAGCCATGTTTTTTTCTTTAACGCCCGTGGCCATGTTTTTTTCTTTAATCCGATTTTTCGTTCAT
>WOGO01009804.1:0-10053 GCA_015342085.1 Leptinotarsa defecta | reverse complement strand
AAAAGACGATAAGGTTTTTGCCTTGCGTTACTCATCTTCGCGTTCACCGATGAGTCGTAATAGAAATACTGGATGTCGGCAATACGGGATGTCCGCAATACAGGAAATTTTGTTATTCCTTTTCAGAAACAAACATCATTTTGAAAATACTCTACCTCGAAATGTATATACCACTAAAAATTTTGACTACGCATACCCAAAACATAGACTAAATCTTACAGAAAGGAGGTCGTTCTATCAAAGCATGAAAATGTTCAACAAATTTCCCAATCAGCATAAAATAAATGAATAAACTTGGTGATTTCAAACAGAGAATTCATAAGATTATACTGTATATAGAACCCTATACTATTGCTGAATACCTCAGCCATACTGTCTGACATAATCTTTCTTGCTGGTGACGTTATTTTTGTTTTTGTATCTTTTTGTGATTATTCTTCAGAAATGAAGATTCTTATTTTCATTATTATTATTATTTACTATTGTCGGTGACGACTCCAAGGCCGATGCCGGCGAACCAAGCTGACAGCTCTTTGGAATACAGTTTATTTGTTGAATATTTCAAAGCAAATTTTTTTCCTGGTGTTGGGTAAGTGATATTTTTGTTCTTTGAAATGAATAAAAACCTGAAATTAGTGAATTTTTAGATTTTGGAGTCGTTACCGATAGAGGATCCACTTTTCATCACACTTCCTATCAAAACGACATCACGATCCTATCAAAACAACTTTTCTGATTCGTTGATCAGAAACAAAAAAGAACAGAACTCAAAATGTGACAATAATTACTATCGATCGTTCAAATCGTGAAGAACCTACCTTCCCAATACGTTTTGAATAATGGAAAACTGCATGTGAGCTGACGTTCACTTCTTTTGCCATCCCATGCATCGTTTGTGATGCGTCTTCAAGTATTCGTCCTGTATTACTGTAAGTGGACCACTTTGGGGCTCATCTTCAAGGTTAAAGGCCTCGGATAATAATAATAGTTATTAATGATATGAGTGTTGAAAGTAAGGTTTTATTTTGTGAGTGAAAAAGTTTGCGAAACGAGCGTAGCGAGTTGAGCAATTTTACGAACAAAATAAAACTTACTTTCAAAACAAATATCATACAAAGTTTTTTGTACAACTGTCCTGTTTTTATGATGTAATAGATGAATTTAATATTTCTACAAAAACACATTTTAACATCTCTGTCGGTTAACTATTTTCATGTTATCGCATTTCCTGTGAAGTGGTCGTGTCAGGTGACACGAATCACTGGTTACCAACAAACAGTATTGTTTACAGCTCACGGGTTTCATTCAAAGTCAAATTTAAAGTTTTGCTGGTGTTGAGTGTCTTGCATTATGAAGAATAATAGTGAGGAATTGTGTATTCCTGGCGATATTAAAGAGGCTGCAAAAAGAGCTTGAATTGAATTGTTACCAAAAAAAATCGGCTCAGGAGTACGACATCGCATATTCTAATTTTCTTAGCTGGTGTAGACTCAAACATGTCGAAATAAATTTCAGCGAAACAGTCTCCTTAGCCTATCTAGAAGAAAAATAAAAAATATGGACTCGTCAACTTTGTAGAGCAAGTTTTCAATGATAAAGTAGAGTGCGGTATTTAAAAATGGTGTTAATACAAGCAAATATTTCAAGGTAACAGCATTTTTAAAGCGGAAAAATGAAAGTTATGGGCCCAAAAATTTGAAACTCTTACGTTTGAATAAGTCCAGAGGTTTACAAATGAGGCGGAGTATTTCGGAATGTATGGAGCCTGCTGACGTGAACAGCAGTAGCATTCATTAATAGAAGACATTGAATCGATGTATGAAAACGAAAATAGGTCGTTCTTTCTGTATTGTTGGGAAAAATATTGACCATTTCAATAAATACGTTGCATTCCGCCCTTCTGTTTTCAATCAACAACAATTTTCTTTGAAATACTCAAATTATAAATGCAGTGCCAACCCAGTTGGTACAAACACGTTTGGGAAAATGTCCTCTGCCATTGCTGAGTTTCTGAACCTCCCGGAACCAAAGAAATATATCAGGGAATCAGGGAAACATATAACGGATATTGAGAAGCACGGAGGATGTAACTCTACAATAGTGACTGACGGTTACATCCAGACCCCTCTTTCCCAATTATAGGGGCCCCTCTCAGATCAAATTAAACATCCCTAGTTTCTGTCAGATCACCAAACGATAACCAATATTTATTACCAAAAAACTTATATGATTCGAAGAAATCGAATCTAAACTACTGACTGCAATACCAACTCACTAGCTTTTACATGCGCGAATCTATTCTACTCTTGCCGAAAAATTAGGATTTCCGACTTCAGCATGCTTAGATAAATTTGAATATATAATGGTATACTAAGCACATACACATTTTGAAGAAAAACCTTCAGTATTACTCTCATCAGTAAGACTCGCTCTATTTAAATTGAGCGAATGAAGCGAAGTATGAAGCTCCAAGTTTGAATCAAGCAATTAATTTGAGAAAGTACATAGAAAATTGAAACCAAATTCTCCAACCTAACTGACTCTTGACAACCATTAGAAATGTCCCTCTCAATGACATTTGTACAAAAACACTATTATCGCCAAATGTCTGGTCAGTTAATCATGCTGCTTTGGTTAAATTTGGATTCGTGAAAAAAAATTGACGGAAAATTGCTCAACGATATCATATATTAAAAAGCCGAAATCACCCTACATTTGTACAAAAACGCTATTATCGCCAAATGCTTGGTTAATTATTCACGCTGTTTTGGTTGAATTTGGATTCGTGAAGAAAAATAAACTGAAAATTGCTCAACGATATAGTAAAAACCCTAAATCATTGTACAAAATTTTCTGTAGATCAGTACCACGACATAGTAGAACAAATATTAATTGAGATATACTACAAAAACACATGACAACATTATAACTGACAGAGCTTCTGAAACAACTTAATAATTTCACAAGCTTTACTTTCTGGCCTGTTTCGAATATGTATTAACTTTCTCGAAAAAACAAAATAATTTCAATTCCTGAACTTTTAAAATTCCAATTGCCTCTGGCGCTACCCGTCCACTTCCCTCTGTCAACTCGACGTTGTCTGCTCCCAAAATAAAGTTCTCCAAGTTTTGAAATTCACAGGTTTTATGTAGCCTCGTCGCAAACTTTGTTAATGTCTCATCAGGTATTCTTTTATAACAATGTTGTTTTAAATTAAATCAGCGTAGGTCTCGTTATATTTTAACAGCTTTTCTTACTTGTCATTTTTCGTATCCTCTCTGTTGCCTATTAAAGTGTTTATTCCTTTCTGGAAAGTTGTTTATATTTTTCGTCGCGGATACCTAATATTTGCGCTGGGTAATTGTCTGGGAGTGATTCTCAACTTTTCTCTTTTTGAAAGTTCGCCAAATTGAGACAATTTGTCTTTCAGATGTTCTGCATCTTTGCCAAGGAGCATTGAGTCACTTTCTGTTGAAGTTTTCAGCGTCACAGCATTGAAGGTATAATCGTATCTATATACAGAGTGTCATTTTTCATTTTTCCTCGTGATATGCTTTTTGTGAATGATGATATGAAAAATCGGAAAGTCACGACAATTTCATTTTATCGTCTTCATCGACATTTGTCTCCAGGTCTTCCAAAGGTTCTGTCTTCATTGACATCCTTCGGAGACTTTTTAAAGGAAATTCATTGTTGATGAGATAGTGTAAGCTTAATCAAAATGACAAGTGAATCAATCTTCTCCTATCATAACTGCAGTTTTTCCACGTTTTGATACTTCACTTTCTCGAAGTTTGTCCCTCAATTATTTTCTAATATTAGGAATCGGTTATTAGTGTTTATCGATAATGAAAGAACTTCATATGGCGTGTTTTTTGACCGGAACCACCCGTTGACCTTAAATGATGCTCTAATCGCTCGCTCTCCGCTCTTTATCTCGAAAAAAATTCGACGTATAGAAAAACTTGATTCTCCACAATATTGATAATGAATATTAATAGCAAAAACTTTTTCTAAAACGAGATATCAAAAAATATGACGAAAAGACATGATACGGACAATAGACAATAGACAAGACATATACATGATATCAACAAGACGTGGAAGAGACATGTACAGGACATGTATAAGGCATTGAAAAGATGTGTACAGGACATTGTTATGACATGGGTAGGTAAAAAGGACATGGAGAGGAAATGGATAGGGTATGAAAAGAAAATGGACAGGATATGGACAGGAAATGGACAAGACATGGATAGGATATGGACAGGATATTGACATGAAATGAACAGAACATGTACAGGACTCAGACAGGAGATGGACATGATACTGATATGGTATAGCAGGACATGGATAGGACATGAGCGGTTTATAGACAGAACTTGGACAGGACAGGACATGAACAGGCCATAGAAAGAACATGTACAGGATGTCAGCAGGTTATAGATAAAACAATAGACAGAAAATGGACTGGACATATACAGGACGGGACATATCCAGGACATAGACAGGTCATGTACAGGACATGTACAGAACATTAACGGGACATGTAAAGGGCTTTGATAGGATGTGTATAGGACATTGACAGGACGTGGAAACATATACATGATATGGACAAGACGTGTATTGGACAGGACATAGACAGAGGGGATATGGACAAGACATGGCAGTACATGCACAGGATATGGACAGGATACGGATAGGACATGAAGAGGATATGGACAAGGCTCAGACAGGACATGTAAAGGACGTGGACAGGATATGAAGAGAAAATAGACAGGACATGCACAGGACGTAGATAGGACATGCACAGGACGTAGACAAGATATCATCAGGACGTGGACGGGACATGTACGAGACTAGTACAGGTAATGTATACGGCATTGACAGGACATGTACAGGACATTAATAGGACGTGGAGAGAACATGGACATATACATGATATAGACAAGGCGTAAATTGGACATGAATAGGACATAGGCAGGACATCGTAGGACATGTGCAGGTTATTTACAGGTGGTAAGGAGAACATGGACATATTCATGATATGGAAAAGACGTGGACGGGTTCATTAACATAGACAGGATAAGGCCAGAGCATGAACAGGACTTGGACAGGACATGGAAAGGACATCGGCAGGGCATTTATAGGATATGAACAGGATATGAACAGGACATGGACATGACACGGACATAACATGGACAGGACATGGACAGGACATTGACAGGACATGGACAAAACATCGCAGGACATGTACAGGATATGTACAAGACATTGACAGAACATGTACAGGACATTGACAGGACGTATTTTGGACATGAATAGGACATAGGCAAGACATGGACAGGACATTGCAGGACATATACAGGATGTGTAGAGGACATGTAAAATAGGACATTGACAGGAGGTAGGGGGGATATGGAAAGACGTGGACAGGTTCATGAACATGGACAGGATAAAATCTTTTTGAAATCTGTTTTTCCGTTAATCAGCTGTCACCCTCATACAAACAACAACTCTCAAAAGTTGAAAACTTGTGCGAGCTAAGGACTAACGAGGTCTTACCTTTTAACGTGTGATTCCTAACACGGTTGCAGAATCATCCCAGCTTCAACGAGATAAATTTTCTTGAAAAAAATATCTGGTCGAGGCGGGAATCGAACCCACGGTATTCCGTTCGTGAATCGGGCGCACTTCCACCGCGGCCAATTCCACAAGGACAGGATATAAACAGGATTTGGACAGGATATAGGCAAGACATGGAAAGGACATATACAGGGCATGGATAGGACATGAACAGAACATGGACAAGACATGGAAAAGACATGGCCAGGACATGGACATAATATGGACAGGACATGGAGAGGACCTGGACAGGACATGGACAGAACATGTACAAAACATGGACAGGACATGAACATGTAGGTTTTGAGACGACTTCAAGGATGTCAAAATACAAGTTTATAAGAGATCATAGGTGGTTATCTTAAATTTCCAGATACCTTATTTCGACTTCAACATTAAACTAGTGCCTTAGTTTTGTTACTTTTTTGAATAAATGTAGGATATTTCATTGAACCCAAATAAAATATTCACACATTTCTTTCAACGTGCGTTGCAGACATCTATTCTCTAATTGCAGTTCGAAATCGAGTCAGTCCGTGAGTCATCGCAATCGTCGGCGTCTGTGGAGGGTTAATTTAACGAATGTTCCGGTTTATGATTTCACACGCATTTGTTAGGCAACTGATGGCTGGCATTTGCAGGATTCGAAAATGAACTGGCTGGCGGGCAGGATTTATAACGTCGAAAATAGAAATAAAAGCAGGATCCAATTCACGGTTTGCTCAATAAAGATATACTGAAATGGACCCGTACTCGTGTTCGGTTGTAGCGTGATGGTTTGGCAACGCGTTTCTGCGTAACTTTTTCGGGGGTGTAGGATAATTTAAAAACTCGCAGAGAAAGCTTTATACTTTTAAGTAATTTTTTCAAGTTTACTGCCTGATAAAACTAACTCCTGCATTTGTATCAAGACACTGGAATGTCCTTCATATTTGCGTGATGTTCCGAACCCATGTCATACAGGTAGCTGTAGCTGCCTTCGTGGTAATTTCAGTGGTTTTATTGTAAACATATCTTAAGATTTTTCAACTGAAAGCATAGATGTGCGGCTGGTATCTACTAAAGACTCCGTGCATGTCTGTTTTTTTATAACACTTGGCTGCACCATACTGATTATGGACCAAGAGTTCGAAACACGCGTCTGAAGTTCACATTCTTTTGGGTGTTTTGTCACATGAAATGATTTCCTCAGATTCATGTCAAGTTACTCAATATCCTTTATATTTGTTTTATTTTTCGGAAGCTGTATGTCATGCAGATACCTGTAGCTGCCTCCATGGTAATTTCAGTAGTTTCATTGTAAACATATCTGAGGTTTTTCAACTGAAACCATAGATGTGCGGCTGCTATCTACTGAAGTATCCGTGCATGTGTGTGTATTTTTATAAAACTTGGCTGCACCATACTGATAATGGACAAAGCGTACGAAACACGTGTCTGAAGTTTACCTTCTCTTGAGTATTTTGTCACAAAATCATTTTCTTAGGTTCATATCAAGTTACTCGATATCCTTTATATTTGTTTGATTTTTCGGAAACTGTATGTCATGCAGGTAGCTGATTATGGACAATGAGTCCGAAATACGTGTCTAAGGTTCACCCTCTTCTGAGTGTTGTGCCACATGAAATTTTTTTCTCAGAATCATATCAAGTTACTCGACATCCTTGATATTTGTTTGATTTCTCGAAAGCTCTATTTTATGCAAGTAGTTGTAGCTGCTTCCGTTGAAATTTCAGTAGTTTCATCGTGAATATTAGGTTGTTTTAAACCAGTATCACAGATGTGAGGCTGGCGCCTGCAGAGGGCACTGTGCATATGTGCTAGTTTCGGTAACACTTGGCATCACCGTACTGATAATGGGCCAACAGTTCGAAACACGATGTTGAATCAAAAGTCCGAAAGACCTGTCTGAGATTCATCTTATTCTGGTTGTTTTGTCACATATATTTGTTTCAAGAACAAAACACAAGCACTACAGAAAAATCCTGAAGGCACTTCAAGATCGGTGTATGTGCAAAAGTAGCGATTCACGTTGGGTTCAAACCACTGGAGATCATATTTATTTGGAAAAACGTTTTCAGAAAGTTTATTCCAGATAAACGCAGCTTTTCAAATGAAAGAGTTCCCAAACAGGGGAGTTCGAGGTGTACCGAGTTGAACTCTGAAAGGATGAGCAGCTACAGTCCGTCGCATATTTCTGATATATACTGCTTTCGGTGGAATCAAATCACTTGAACACTTTCCGTGGAAGAATCTATAAAAGAGAAACAAATCTCCAACATTTCCTCGATGTTCTAGACTATCAAGGTTGTAAGTGATATTCGTGTCTCCAATCAGGCTAATGGCTCTTCTCTAGATGGAGTTAAGCAACTTCAGGATATGCTAAGGGGTGGAACTCCATACATGAGAAATACCATACATCAAAAGTTGCTGAGGTTTGTACAGTTTTCTGATTTGAAACAGTTTTTCAAGCTTTTGAGAAGCAGCCTTCGCAATTCTAGCGACATGATTGTGCCAAGACATATTGGTGTCCATTTTAAACCCCAACAAACTTATCAAAGCAGAAGCCGGTATTGTCTGTCTTGACAGTATTATATCTGGTTTAGAGAATTCATCATTTTGGAGAAAATCGATGCTTGGATTTTCGTAGCAGTGAATTGAATCTAATTACTTTCAACCCAATTTGAAATCACACCTATATTCTCACTAAGATATGCAACCTGCTGATGTCGGTAAAAATCTGCATCTGCAGCCCATGTCCTGTAATCCAAATTGAATGACGTCTGTGGTCAGCAGAGAAATCTCTTGGATAAATATCAAGTTACTCGATATCCTTCTTTTTTTGTACGATTTCTCTGAAGCCAAATGTCGTGCTGCTTCTTTTAAGATATCAGTAGTTTTATTGTGAACATGTGGATTTAATCAACACAACAGATGTGCGGCTGGCTTTCGCTTATGGCGAATCTATTATCAAGTCGAATCCTTTATAATCTTCGTGCAACGAAGATAAATTTGAAAAATTTCTGAGGATAACGGAAAGATGTCTGTTGTTAAAGACGAATACCTCGAAAGCTTCCAGTCCAACTAATTCGAATTTGAATTGCTGAAACCTTTCTAACTAGGTAAAACTCAACCCCTTCATATGATGGAAATACGGTTTTTACTACATTATTGGTTTCTACACAATTAAAATATCACGATGAAGTGTTGTTGAAGTACGTTTCTTTTTGGCGGGTTGGCTGTTTTTGTTCATCTTTCACTGTCTGAACCACTGTGCATTGGCTTGAGATGCCACTTGTGGTTCTGTTATTCCCTGACTGAATGGTATCCCAACGATGGCATGATCCCAAGGTGTGTGAATCCGTACCGAGAGGATGAATAACACTGAGCCTATCAGCTGTATCTACGGAACCTTCGAGATACCGGGCGCCTTCTCGTCGTAGCATCGCCTTGTCACGGTAATGCGGGGCTCTGCCGTGATTGACCCTTTCCTAGCTACTCGTGGGACTTTTATGAACAGAGTAAACTTGAAAATTCTTTCTGACGCTGAGTTTACAGAGGAGATGGATGTCGATCTTACGACTCCAACTGACATCCCTGTGAATTTAGATCTGGAGCGAGCCTGCAGAGGAAAGCGATGTCGAGCTTAAGACTCCAACTGACATCTCTGTAAATTAAGATCAAGAGCGAGTCTGCAGAGGAGGGGGATGTCGAGTTTACGACTCCAACTGACATACCTGTAAATTCAGATCAGGAGCGAGTCTGCAGAGGAGAGGGATGTCGAGGTCGAGCTTACGACTTCAACTGACATCTCTGTAAATTCAGATCAGGAGCGAGTCTGCAGAGCAGAAGGATGTCGAGTTTACGACTCCAACTGACATACTTGTATAATAACATCAGGAGCGAGTCTTCAGAGGAAAGAGATGTCGAGCTCACGACTCCAGCTGACATCCCTGTGAATTAAGATCAGGAGCGAGTCTGCAGAGGAGAGGGATGTCGAGGTCGAGCTTACGACTCCAACTGACATCTCTGTAAATTCAGATCAGGAGCGAGTCTGCAGAGGAAAAGGATGTCGAGTTTACGACTCCAACTGACATACCTGTAAATTTAGATCAGGAGCAAGTCTGCACAGGAAAGATATGTCGAGCTTACGACTCCAACTGACATTTCTGTGAATTTGGATCAGGAGCGAGTCTGCAGAGAAGAAGGATGTCGAGGTCGAGCTTACGACTCCAACTGACATCTCTGTGAATTTGGATCAGGAGCGAGTCTGCAGAGGAGAGGGAAGTCGAAGTCGAGCTTACGACTCCAACTGACTTCTCTGTAAATTCAGATCAGGAGCGAGTCTGCAGAGGAGAAGAATGTCGAGCTCACGACTCCAACTGATATACCTGTAAATTTAGATCAGGAGCGAGTCTGCAGAGGAGA
>WOGO01009803.1:0-10054 GCA_015342085.1 Leptinotarsa defecta | reverse complement strand
AATGTATATTAGACAATGGAAGTCCGAACTGAGAAACACAATGAATATTATGTTTTTAAAACAAAATCTGTTATTGCTCAGAAACGCATTTGTTGATTTACAATTTTTTTGCTACCAAATATGAATATTGAGGAATGAAAAAATAGAAAAATATTTGAAAAATATTAAAAAATAGATAAAAATTCTCCTACACACAAAGTAACGTCTTTGATTATTAATAACGTAGTGGAAAATCTTTTTTTTTTATTTCCCAACGGGAATCTTTGTGAAGGTTTCCAAGAAAGGCTACAAAAAGTGGAAAAAAATGAGGTTTTGAGTTTAAAAATTATCAGGGTTTTTATGTAAATCCAAAAATTAGTTTTTAACTAAAGTATATCTAATGAAATAATCACGGAATTTTTTTTTCATGGATTTTCGGTTATTCAAGTGTCTAGAAGGTATGTGAATTTTTTAATAATT
This sequence comes from Leptinotarsa defecta, assembly GCA_015342085.1. Classification (NCBI taxonomy): domain Eukaryota; kingdom Metazoa; phylum Arthropoda; class Insecta; order Coleoptera; family Chrysomelidae; genus Leptinotarsa; species Leptinotarsa defecta. Next base: position 9,595 of record WOGO01009803.1, on the reverse strand, counting down.
TTTATTGTTCGAATGTCCGTATGGGTTAGCCCATACGAGATGCGCATCGCATCTCGTATGCGATGCAAATCGTTTAAAAATACAGTAACTCATTAAACAGAAGTAGCTGCAAAAGCTACCTGTATATGCGTATATGAAGGCAGTAACAAAGTTTAATGTAAGAGTACAAGTATGCAATATGAACTCGAAATTGAAATTATGGTGAAATCTGGAGTTCGACATAATCGATAAAAAATGTAATATCTACCACCTAAGTATCTTTGTATCAAAATAACTACGATACTATTAATCACTATGTGATATTAAGGTTTTTTCTCAAACCAGTTATATTCAAGTCACAATCCGGTAATCAACAGATATATTCTTTAGCTCATTTGGAGCTATAGCTATAGCTATACATCTTGGAGCATCTTGGAGCACGGTAATTTGCACTTCGTTGACCTATACATTTTTCACTTCTGGGAAAGAAAATTGCATCAGCTCTTCTGATATTGTGAGAATTTTCATGAGGGGTGAGTTGACTTTTATTAGCTTTGACATAAACTAAAATTTTATTAACAAATATTCGTCTCACATCTATGCATTGAGATTCATTATAGAGTACGTCAGAAGAAAATGGCAGCTTTTTGCAATATATAATTTTCAAAACTTACTTCGCTAGTGGCCGAAGGATATCCTCCAGCTTCCAGGACCAATACCTTCCAATTTTCATTTTCGCTCAATTTGTTGGCGACTACAGATCCCGCTGAACCAGATCCTATAACGATAAAGTCGAACTCTTCTCCATCCGTTAGTTTCGGTGCATAATTCTCTTGATAAGGCTCTGATGATCCAAGTGGACACTTTGATGCCAACAGAGTATTCAAAAGTGTGAGGAAGAGCTGCCCGGAAACACCTTGCAGATTATTCGGACATGGATCTGTCATGCTGAGGGAAGGGTCCATGGCTAACCTGGAAACGATTGTTTGAATTCCTACCGTGTTAGGAATCACACGTTAAAAGGTAAGACCTCGTTAGTCCTTAGCTCGCATAAGTTCTCAACTTTTGAGAGTTGTCGTTCGTATGGAGGCGACAGCTGATTAACGGAAAAACAGACTTTTTAAACAGATTTTTTAAGATAATACAATGTCAGAGTAGGTTATTGTGAAGTTTTATCAATAATATCAAAGAATCCCCTGAGAATCCTCAGATTCACGATCGCAATCGTGACCAAAAATGAAAGTATTAGTATCATTGGGGCAATTTCCCAAGAACAATCATTTCCAGTTCAATATTTGATATAATTATGTCGATTCTAATGGGGAATGTTCCTCCTGACGAAAATCAAGTAGTTTTCATAAAAGAGCTCTAAAACAACGCATTTTCAACTTATCATTTCAACCTTTTTCTTTAAAAAATTATTTAAATACTTATAAAAGAGGAATGAAATAATGCATTCAACATTTAAAGGGATTCGTTTCCATATCACCATTTGGCAACATCAGTTATAGCTAATAAAGGACAATGAATCTGTTACCTGTATGAGACAAACAAATATGACATACTTCAGAGGCGTGCTGTTCCGTTTACTTATGTTCCGAGCTCCGAGACATTCTGTGATATATGATATTTTGTGCACCTAACCTATCTTCCTCTATATAAATAAATAACAAAACAACTGTTGTTTATGTGGCTTGTGGAGGTGGTATTGAACTATAATTTATATTTGGCCTTAATTGTTGATTTATAAAGATAATTTTCCTTTTTTAAAGTAGAATATCTAGGAACGTATAAATTATTTCAACTTGATATAGGCGCTGTTGCCAATTTGTGAATTAGAAACAAATCCCTTTAAAAATTAAAACCCAACATTTGAAACATCAATTTGAATAGTTTTTGAAGTGAATTTGAAAAACTCATGAATTAAACTCAACTTTATTTTGTTCAAACTTGCATTTACTGTAGTAACCTCAATTGAGGAACATTCCCTATTTTGATAAAATGATTTTAGCAGATTTTTGACGAATTACCCAAAACAGTCACGAATAAATGGCTCCAACTTGTTGGATTTTTTCAAGGACAGAACACAAGCACTACAGAAAAATCCTTGAGTCGCTTTAAGGACGGTGCCTGTGCGAAAGTAGCGCTTCGTATTGGATTTGAATCGCTGGAGATTGAATCTATTTGTAAAAAGGTTCCACGAAGTTCATTCCACATAAACGCAGTTCTCCAAATGAAAGAGTTCTTAAACAGTGACAGTGGAGTTCGAGGTGTACTGAGTTGAACCTCAAAACGATGACCTATTCACAATATCCATTAATGACAAATAACTTGGTATGTGATCATTTATTATTTGCAGATGACCTGAAAATGTATACATCAGTCACAACACTGCAAGATCGTGAATTTCACCAATCCCAACTAAATGTTGTTGAAATTTGGAGCTCTTATAATGAATTCTGAATGAATATATCAAAATGCAAGTTTGTACACTCAGCCGTAATTCAAGCTTGTTGCAGTTCTCCTATTTGGACAATATAGTTGTTTCAGTTTTCATGAGGAGCCAAAAGATTCAGATGTTTTATTTGACAGTAAGCTTTGTTACCATATAAAGCATAAATAACATTATGTATTCTTTTCTGAAGAATTTGAGGTTTGTTATTCGTAATTGTAAATCGATCACAAATATCTTGGCGTTGAAAACTTTGTAATTTTTTTTCAGTTCGATCAAAACTAGAATATTGTACATCAGTGGAGAACTCCTTACACATAATGTGCACATAACTGTACCAGAAAATATCCAGGGACGTTTTTTTAAATTTCTATATTCCAAGGTTGATAGTAGTTATTCTGAGAACGGAATTGATCAAACTCATTTATTACAAAGATCTAACTTACCTAATATAGGCGAAAACTCACTTGTAATGATAATGTGCAGTAATTTCAATGATTTCTTTCTGATTCTGATATTTATGTCGATAAATTGCGTGATATTTCAATGAACAATGAGTTTTCTAGTAACTAGCTCAAATTTCTATGTTTTTTCCCTTTTTTTTTAATTCTTCAGTGTTTTTTTTGTATATCGCTGTAATATTTGTTTGTAGGTATATTGCTGTCAATTTATTGGGAAACTGTTTGTTGTATTTCTCTGTGAATGAAGTAATCTGTAGGGCAACAGAAATTTTCATTCATTTCATTCATTATTGACAAACGTACCCATTTTATTACTTTTTGTTTAATCTGCACAGTACATCACCGTCCCATGGGGCGTATTTCCTATAAATAACTATTAATAAATCGGTCTTTCATTGCATTAATTGTCCCAAGCCCCCATTAATTACGATTCAGGAGTACTGGAAACAAAACGAAAATAAATCGCCGTCCAAGGATACACAGATCACTATTAGATGTGACATAAATCTATCAAACGTAGATCGGTATGCATCGTCAGGGTATATTTTAATTCCGTACGCAAATAGATAATTGTTAACATTTGATTCGAACTGTTCGCGTGTTTTGGAAGCCTCCACCGGAAATCTTGCACAATAACCTTTCAATAATTTTATGCGCACGATAGAATGGCGAAATGCTAGTCTTCAAAAGGTCAGGTCGAAGGAATTGTTAAGGCAATGAAAATAAAACTCAAACACAAATGTGGAAAAAATTATTTCAGTTCAAATTAGAAATGAAATAAAATCTTTGGATAAAAACCCTGAAATGCATATGAGCTAATGGAGGTAGTAGAACTCATTTATATTATATCATAAATGATGTATTGCAGTAAATACACTCCGCAACAATTGAACTACATTATTTCAATATTCCTAACATTATTATAAAAAATATTTTGTGAGAAATCGCGATACTTATTCTGTTTGAATGTATACATTTTCTCAGTACTACTATCTCTCCAAAAAAATATGTAGGAATATGGTACCCAAAACCTTCACTTGATAATGTCCACTTCAATTGTTGAACGGTGTATAGTTTTTAATATCGATCAATTTGCAGACTGAAAATATTCAATCAACTGATATCCTCATTATCTAACGACAGTGGAGACCAGCAATGATTTAATGGACCATCGTGGCACCACTCATGATACCTATGGTGGGTCGAAAAACTTCTGTCTAGGCTTGGATCACATTTTTTCTTTTTTGGGCTCTGGTTTGAACTACTACAGTATCATTCATTATCACAGTTGGAAGTAACTATTTTCATCTATTTCTTCTAAAAAGGCCATTCAACTCCGTATTCGCATAACTTATATCCACATTCATTTGCATCGTTTATTTCAAATTTATAATTTAAAATCATACATCACAGTTCTAACATTTTTTTTGAAATGCATGAACAGACCTCAAACATTCGAATAATAAAATAAAGGATTATTGATGTGAAATGACACCTATATGTACCAAGTAAATTAACCAAGTTTCAACATCGACCGTCGAATGAGAAATCGCTTTATGTCGTTCTCTGCAGCTTTCACTGTTAACAAGTTATACAGTCGGTCGGTCGGTAGCCAGGCGGTTCGACGTGGGTGCTTTGTTCATTCACTCGAATTGACTGCCGTGTTGGTCGTTGGTTCAAGCCCTAGTCTCAATGATCGATTTTCATTTTCTATCGTCCAACCCGTGTTAGGAATCACACGTTAAAAGGTAAGACCTCGTTAATTCTTACCCCGCACAAGTTTCGACTTCTGAGGTTTAACGGAAAAACATATTTTTTCAAATATATTTAAACAGTTCAGTGAAATCTCCAGAACAAATATTTGAGAGGAATGCTGAGAGGTAGACTTTAAACGTCATATAATATCTGCTGTTCCGGGTTTAGTTTTTGCAATTTTTACTAGTTGACAGATATTTTCTGCACTTAAAGTCGGACTGAAGTTATTGGTTTGACATAATTCAATGACAGTGGTTAGGTTAGGTTAGGTTAGCGTGGTTATTTTTTTTTATATTTCTGTGTCTATCTCTCTCTGTTGAGTGATTGCATGAACTTTGACACACTATATCACAGGATTTCAGATTTTGGAAATTCAAAGATATCCCAGACTGAGACCTATCAGAAAACAACTACTTCCCTGGCTGATACCACGAAGAACTTTGGATTATATCCGACAGGTGTCAGTGCCGGATTTTACACTGAAGTTATTTCTGCATATGCTTTTGGCGATACAGCTGGCGCAATCATCAACATAAAGTCAATGATTTCCGATAATGGAAAATCGAATATCTCCAGAGTATCATTTCCCGAACAAGGCTGAAGAGAACGACAAACAACAAGTTTGTCATCATCCCATCTGGCTGTGAACGAGGTAACTAACCGCATATCCGAAATTTGTCCAATTCCTCGTATAAGGGAGGAAACTCCACAAATTGAGTGGACATTCTTGAAAACTGGCTGTGAATCAAATTATCTGAAAGAACAATTCCTTCAAGCCTCTTCAAATTATCTACAGTGTACGTTAATGGACTGACACCTATCAGAAGTAGTTGTCGGATATGATCCAACGCCCTTCGTGGTATTAACCAGGGGATTAGTTGTTTTCTGGTAGGTGTCATTCCATTACCTACAGTGTAGGTAATTTGGACTGGCCTGAACGAATTGTTCTATTAAATAATTTGATTTACAGTCAGTCTTCAAGTATGCCAACTCAATTTGTGAAAAAAAAATAATTTTGTGATGAACACGTTCCATCTTGATGACAATTCAGCAAATGCAACTTTATAAGTCTTAAGTGCAGCAGAATATATTTTCATTGAAATTATCGAAATTGATATTTTTTTTAATCTCCTCTTTTTCATCGGGTAAGTATTAGGTTGATTTAATAAAAGTTTTGTTCGTTTAAATGTCATGTGTTTCAGTAGCTCCATATCCCAATGAATATTAATGTTACTGTTTCTTGGTATACCTTATACTGATCGATACCTTCATGGGGCCCATTTTTTCCTATTTTTAATTTTTTGCTTCTTTTCAGCTAATTAGGTACTATATGATGGCTAGTTTTTTTCCATCTCTACTTCAATGCAAAAAAATTAACCTTCTAATCTTCAAACCTTTTATATTTGACACTACAACCATTGAAAACAAACTGTACCAAATGTCTTGCCATTGGAATTGATAGTAACCTAAAATTCACATCCACATCCACATATCCACATCCAAAGTCTCAAAAGGAAACTGGCTTCGGGCTGCTTTGCAGTGAGAGTTGTGTCTTAGGAACTGGGTCTGCCAATGATTAAGGTGACATATTTTTCTCTAATCGAATCACACCTGCGATATAGTATTGCAATTTGGGGTTATTGCAGCAAGCAATTCTGTTTTCGTCCTGCAGAAACGAGCAGTCAGATTCATGTCAAGAGCTAAATACATCGACCATTGTAAACCGTTATTTATAAAACACAGAATTTTGACTCTAACTTCCATTTTTATACTTGAAACTCTGTTTGGAGAATAAGCAGAAGTCCAACGTCTCCGATACGTCAGATAACGAGAAAAAAGTTACCTCTCCACATCCCCCAGTTAGAATTAACCAAAAAGTCAGTAATGTATAGGAGCAAAAAGATATATAACAATTTGCCACCCTGTTTGAGAGAAAACTCCATACATCATATTTCTCGAAAAAAGTCAAAAAATATTTTGCTCAAATTCTATTATACCCTACAGGAGTTTTACGATGATGCTCACTTTCTTGTATTATGATAAATTATTGCCTTTGTTAACTTAATTCATATACTAGAATACTATTCACAAATTTAATTATACATATATTCATTTCAGATTATAAGCTCTGTAAATAAAAATATTTTTGTTTCATTAGTTTGGACTTCCATTGTCTAATATAATATAAATTGATTTGAAATCCCTGAAAGAATTTGTGAAAAATTAAAAAAGATTATTCACAACAACCAAAAAATAAAAAAAAATTGAAGTATTAACACGAGATGAAAATTAAAACAAATATTAACAAGAAATGAAAATTAAACATTAAAAAATTCCAAACCAAGTTACTTTATGACGTTTCGATTGTTAGTATCCACAATCGTCTTCAAGTTATAACTGGACTTATTCCTCCGAGATTCCTCTCCGCTTCATCGGTTTCAGCGGAAGCTGACCGTTTGGCGGGAGTTGGTCGTGTTCCGCTTGGTTAGAGGTTTCCATATGTTGCGTATCTCTACGCTAGCTTGGCTAAATGCACTGTTGGACAACATATATGCGGCTTCTTTGAATTTTCTCCTAAACCAGTGTTCCTCCTTGTGGATAATTTCAGCTTGAACCCACTTGATGTTATGTTGATGAGTCCAAACATGCTCTGCTATTCCTGATTTGCTTGTTTCTCCTCGATGTGTGTGTTTCTTGTGTATACATAATATACCATCTTTTCAAGCACTTCGATAACTTTCTCACCGGTAGAACCTTAGCCAATCAGGACCAGGCAAAAACGGCCTTCGTCGACTTCATCGAATCCAGAGTACACAATTCTTCTGCTGATGGAATTAATCGACTTGTGTTCCGTTAGTGAAAGTGAAAGTGATGTGAATGTCGCTCTTTCCGATTGAATTGAATAAGTATTTACTGAGATACTGCAGCTTGAATTAAACTCATTAGAGTATTCAACAAGATCATTCAGTTCATAAATAATAACCAGATAGACTATTGCATTCTTTGTATTTTCCCTAAAATATACTGAATCTATTCAAATCATCGCTTGAAAATTAATCCTGCCTCTTCTTTTTGAACTTCTGTCCAGGGGCACCGAAAATTATGATCCAGCTCTCATTCGATTTAGAAAGACTACTAGAAATTTTTTGAAACATTTCAATAGGGGCTCGAAAAAATTGCAAAAGTTATGAATTTAGTAAAAAAAATGAGGCTTGGTTGTTTGCAAATATCTCGGAAAATATTGATGATATCCTTAAAGAGGAGGAAATTTTCCAAAAAAAAAAGTTCCACCTCTTGGAACTAATCACCAATATTTATAATTTTAATTTATAGCCGAAAATAGCGCTAAATGCGGGCTATGCATGACACACACACGCTGACTGATGTAGACCTTTGAACATTAAACATTATTTCAATCCATTGAATATTATTATTAAAAAAATGCACATACCTTCTAGACACTTGAATAAACGAAAATCCATGTAAAAATTTTTCCGTCATTATTGTATTGAATATACTTCAGCTAATTAACTAATTTTTACAAGTTTTAATTTCACATAAAAACCCGGATAATTTTTAAACTAAAACCTCAAATTTTGTTCACTTCTTGAAGCTTTTTTTCAAAGCCTTCAATGAAGATTTCCGTAGGAAAAATTTAAAAATTTTTATTTTACACTTTGTTATTGATAATCAAAGACGTTAAAAAGTGAAAAATTCAATCGAAGCAATGAAAAAAAAAATTTTGCAAATATTAAAACTCACTCTTATTTTCATTTTTTGAAGTTACATTAAAATTATTTTTCATTATTTTTAGGTCTATTTGTTGAAAAAATTGTTATAAACAAATGCATTGTTTATAAGATATTTGAAATTTTTTTTGTTGGATTTTCGTCAGTGATGAATAATATTATTTTTGGAAACAGAATCGTTCCTTAAAAAATTTTTTGCATAGCCTAAAAACGCATTTGTTGAATAACAATTTTTTTTTTACTAAAATGAATATTAAAGAACGACTTTTTTTTAATTCATAATTTCTATTTCTCTTTGATATTCTGAAAAAATGCTTTTTAATAATTCAAATTTTCTTTATTTATTCAATAAACAATTTGATTTAAACAAACTAATTTCTACGATATATTTCTTTACACTACCACTACTTTTACAAATTTTTTGATGGTTTTCTATTTTTGTTTCGCGTTGTTTTTGTTTATTATGGTAGTATTTAAAAAAATATCGTAGAAATTTATTTGTTTAAAACAAATTGTTTAATAAATTGTTTAATTTATGAAAAAAATATAAATTTAAAAAAGTTTTTTCCAGAATATCAAAGAGTAATAGGAATTATGAATTGAAGAAAAACTTTCCTTGATATTCATATTTACTAGCAAAAAAATTGTTAATAAACAAATGTGTTTTTAAGCAATGAAAAAATGTTTAAGAGACAATTTTGTTTTTAAAAATCACAACATTCATCACTGAGAATAATCCCTCCAAAAAATATCTCATAAACAACACATTTGTTTATAACAATTTTTTCAACAAATAGAGCTTAAAATCATGAAAAATAATACGAATACATTTGAATACTGTTTTGATTGAATTTTTACTTTGTAGCGTCTTTGATTATTAATAACAAAGTGGAAAATCAAAATTTTTTGTTTTTTTTTAACGGGAATCTTTTTTGAAGGCTTTCATGAAATGCTTCAAGAAGTGAACAAAATTTGAGGTTTTTAGTTCAAAAATTATTAGGGTTTATATGTAAATTTGAAACTTGTAAAAATTAGTTAAATATATAACTAAAGTGGTTCATTCAAGTGTCTAGAAGGTATGTGATTTTTTTTTGTCAATAATGATATTTAATGGGTTGAAATAATTTTTACTGTTTAAAGGTCCGTATCGGTCAGCTCCTGCGGGACGCGCATCGCTTTCTTTTAGCGCTATTTTTGCC
>WOGO01009802.1:0-10054 GCA_015342085.1 Leptinotarsa defecta | reverse complement strand
ATTTGTCTTTCTTATGGTGTGAGAAAATTCGACCATATATCTCCCAAATTCGAGGAGTCAGGTTGGTTAACGACTGCTAAAACCTGGCAGTTCCACCTACTCGTCAATACACATAAATTCCTCATTTACAAAAACCCAAATTATATTTATGAAATATATAAAACTTTCAGATCTCAGAATAATTGGAGGACACGTAGTTTTATTTACAACTCTATCAAACAATATAACGCTCTGCCCAGTAAATTTAGACACTACTTCATATATAATTTCAAGAAAAAGTTGAAAACATATCTGAAGTCTTCTAGATAGATTAAATATTCATGTTATGCCTTGCTCATATGGTTTTCCCTTTGTCTCACTTTTGTGTATGTTTTGCTACATATTTTACCTTATTTGAGCTGAATAGATTTTTAATGTTTACTTTCAAATGTATAGCCTTTGTTTTTTCTTAGTTTTACAAAGATTCATGAACTACTCACTTATCAATGTATACTAGGTAATTATTTTTATATCTATATATAATACATGCTAGTCCCTAGGTTAAGTTGTAAAACAGCATCGGCTGAACTTTGCCCTTCGTCGACTTCATTGATTCCCGAGGACGGAATTAATCCACTTGTGTTACGTGGGCAAAAGTGCACTGATTCAAATGCCGCTTATTTTCGATACAATTTTTGAAAGTATCTGAGTTGCTAATCATAAGCAAATCATGAATTTGAAGTAAGTCCACGTCAATTTGTAGTCACATAATACTGGGAAGCGTGATCTGCATTAAAACTGACCAAATTACAATAACTAATAACTTTCCTAACAACAAGCAACATTTTTTGAATAGAAATAGTGTAGAAATTAGTTTGAGATAATCACAAGCTTGTCTTGAAGTCAGTTGCTCAATCTTCATCTACGCAGTGCCCTTGGTATCTATTATGACCTTTTCTGTGATTAACGCTGTTGTTCCACTAATTCTGTGAATCGAACACTTTTCGATAAAAACCATTCCTAGATTGTAAAAGTCGTCATTTAAAATTCAATCAATCTCGTTTCTAGTGGTATCTCTTGCGGCTGATGCAACGAGCTATCGTTCACCTGCAAACAGTGGGCGGATCCAATCGGGGATTTATTAGTATCCTATACAGAGTGTTCCTACCCAAATACCAGCTCAGTGCTAGGAAAAGCGAAATTCAATATTTTTTTACTGCGACGGCTCAAACAATGAACCATAAACTTTACAAGCAGATCTTGCTCAATCTGCCATTTCAACTGAATGTTCAAACTTTTACTCATTTATTTATAGCAGCAAAGACCAATCTAGAATTTATAGATTATTTTAAAATACGATAATTCAAAATACGTTTGCCACGCACTTCAAAACTGCCAGTTGCCATGAATACCGTTATTCTGGGACAAGAGATATTTGAGGCTGCCAAAAAACTCAAGAATAAGTTAACTGCTGATTAACATGATCCCCAGACTCATTGTTTAGGATTGTATTGATACAATCGTGTTAGGAATCACACGTTAAAAGGTAAGACCTCGTTTATCCTTAGCTCGTACAATTTCGTCTTCTGAGGATTGTCGTTCTTAGGGGTGCGACATCTGGTTAACGGAAAAACAGATTTTAAACATATTTTTTTAAACGTTATGTAAATCACTTCAATTCATTTTTAATCCTCCTCAAGGTTTCCTTCACAATAGAAAATTGCTCGTGCGAAGAAAAAAAAGGAGATCCTAGTCCAGTTTTGAAATAACCAAGCAATTACTGTGCAAATTTTTCTAGGTTGCTTCAAATTTTCATTCAGGACATCGAGTTTCACGGACTCCTTAACAGTATTTTTCAAGTCATATCTGTTTGATAAAAATCAGTTTGTTGAAAACGAGTCATTCAAATTCCTAGTTATTCTGTTAACTTAGGTGTGCCACAGAGTCCTAAACTTAGGCCCCTTGTTGTTTATATTATTTATAATATGACAAACCATGAATGTTTCAAATTTGAATTTATGCTAATGATTTTTCAGCAACATTCGATTCATAATTAGTGCGCTTACGAAACAAGTTGTATTTGAATGTACTTATTATCTTTTTCATAGAGACATTCACCAATCTGGTTCCAAACCAAAGATTTTGGTAGTCAGATTTGTCTGTAGTCATCTTTTTTAGCAACAGTGTGTCTCCTGAAAAAATAGATATATCGACCTAGTGTGGATAGCAAATTTCCGACTTGTTGAAAAAGTAAGCTGCTTCACATCAGTGCATCATTACCGTATTCGCAATACTCTACTTCAACGGAAGTATAGTTGAATCCAATTTGTATCAAAATAATCAGACAAATAGATCATGAAAATCTGGAACATCGATGAATTGACTGTCACTCTTGGATACATTTCTTACAGATCTTCATTATGAGTGAATTTTTTTATTGTCGGCTATGATGGAGCATCTAAATTGAAAGAGTAGGTTGTCATATCTGTACCCTGGGGTACACCAACCTTTATGATGAGGATGTTGGAGTGAAAGCAGTGCAACGAACCATCTATAAGAAAGCTAGCTCTACAGCCAAAAACAAAAACCGTCATGATAGTAATCAAGTGAAAGTTGAGTTGATAAACCCTCCAAACAAACATTCCCAAAAGAAGCATACCAGAAGGGACTGTTGAAGGCAAAATGGAAGCAAAATAGAGGCGAATTGGAGGCAAAATAGAACCTTGGAGTACACTTACTTTTATGATGAGGATATTGGAGTGAAAGCAGTCGATGGTCACTTGTAAAGAACCATCTACAGAATGGCTAGATCTATAGTCAAAAACAAAAACCGTCATGATACCAGAAATATACTCGAAGGGAATGTTGAAGGCAAAATGGTGGCAAAATGGAACCATCTACAAAATGGTTAGTTCTACAACCAAAAACGTCATGATAGGAATGAAGTGGAAGTTTAGTTCGCAAACCCTCAGGATAAACATTCTCGAAAGAAATGAAGTAATCAGATAGAACATCTCCAAAAATGGGTGAGACGAAAGTAACGAACAACTCTGGTCGTACTTCTCACCTTCAAGACTGTCACGCTCGCCGCTCTATCGAGGACATCCGGTATACCTGAACGAATGGTTTCTTGCAATTTTCTCGGTTATTCAATTGTCTTTAATAGCGGTTATTATTACGTGCATACCGAGAGCGACTGTTCAAATGTAACAGTTTTACTTATCGCGTCACATTTTAATGAAATGAAAGTGGCAGTTAGAATGGTTTTAGTTTGGAAATACCCAGGAATTCAAGTCCTCCAGGTGTTTCTATGATTTCGAAACCAACAGTTTTCCATTTCAAATGAGCTATAGGTATCTTTGAATGCTTGTATTGCCAATAATGTATGATGTAGTAGGAGAATTCAACGGGGGTCTCACATATTCCAACTCTGCTTAACGAAGTCGCTTTGGTGAGTGATCTTTAAAGAAGACCTGTTCTGCTACCAGAGCCTAATTTTTTTCATGAAGAATAACCCACTTCAAGGTTGGCAGACCATGGTGCATTTTTTTCACTTATTCTCTCAGTTTGCTTAGTCTTTGATCACCAAAACTGCTTGTTGACAGTTGACGTTTTCATGAACATATGTTGACAACATTTTTCTATTCTCGATTTTGTTGGGAATGCTAACTTTCGATTTTCAAATGGAACACCCTGGATATTATTTTGTTCCTAAAATTCACACATTTTTCTAAGTCTAGTGATATAAGTGTTGTTTTGCGAGTCGATTGGTTTTTGTTCATTTTATCGTTCAGGGCCACAAAACGTTACAAAATTCACCTACATAAAAACTGTAAGTGAATGTAAGAAACGATTATCAAATGAAAATTTCATTTTTCCAAATGGTAGCATATTGTTACTGAGGTATCTCACCAAAGTGTCGTGAGTAAAGCGAGCACTCACATATGACAATTTTGTAATAACTGTAATGAACCGTTTGGAATCTTTGGTGTTAGGTTAGCTCCAAAGTGAGTGGGTGTATTCGACCCTCCACCGCAACCAGCAAGGGTTTATTGTGGGTCACACCTTTGCACACTTGACCAAACAAACGCAGCTTCTTAAGGAAGCCGATTAGTTTGTATGGTGAGTGGTAAGAGTGGTAAGTGAATGGCTCTGCAAAACTGTAGAAACCTGATTCGGTCCCCAACGGGGTAGGCACAAAGTATGTAAACTGCTGTTTCATTATTTTCCAAACATAGGCGACACACACTGTCTTCCGGCAGTCTAAGTCTCTCCATATGATGATTCAAATGACAGTGATCTGTATGAAGGCCTGTTAGACATCGTAGTTCATCCCTACTGCAGTCCAACAATTGTTTGGTATCAAGTTTCGAAGAGTGAAGAAACGCCTAGGAGTGAGCCAATCCTGGAAGATTCTGCCATAAGTCCATAAATCTTCTTGCCATCCATCCAGGTGCCATCCATCTTTTTTTGGCAAAGCCTAAAGCGATGCCAATGACAGGTTCTGGTACGATGAAGCTGCTGGTAGCACCTTTGCAAGGTAGTCTTTGCTAGCCAGAGATGATCCTATAGATTTAGGTAGTGCATTGTCAAATGCTTCTTCAATATCGAGAAGTACAGCAACCGCAATCTCCTTGTTGTCAAGGGATTAGAATATTTTCTCTACAAGGTGGTTTAATGCTAAATCTGTCGATTTGCCGGTTTGAATAAACTGTTTAATCTTCCTCTTGAAGATGATTACTTGGTAAATGAGGTGTTGAAGATAAGAGTTTGGTATTGCGATAAAACGAATGTAATGATATGTAATAATAGTGTAATAATGTAATAATAAATTTCATTGACACCTCACAAAAATAATAACAAGGAAGATATCGAAAAATTGAGCAAGAGAATTGGCATTTTAAGAATCAATTACTCAAAATGTCAACATTTACAAATGGAACATTGAAAAGTCAGTTATTCTTATGGAATGAAACCATAATACTTAACATTTGGGTAAATGGTACATTTGGTGAGTGTATGAGAAACGTATTTTGTTGAAGAATTGTATCAAAGAAAATATCGACTAGTAGATTTTTAGGTAGATCCAAGAATATGAAGTAGAAGGACATTTTGCAAATGAATATATTCAAAGATATTGTCTGTGAATGTATCGATATTTCGGTGGAGCTGAAACTTCAAAGAACGTGACTCAGTAAATTGAGGTCGACTATTTTTAGCACATCTAGAATAAAAAAAAGTGAAGGTATAGGTTTGTTAGCAAATAATTACTTTTAGCATTTTTTGCCCGGGGTTGTGTAAACCAGATGAATCGAATAAGTTGTTTCTTAAGTTCCTATTGTAGGAGTCTCTAACGTACGATAGAAAACGTAGTGTTTTCTCAAAATATACACTAACCGATTTGCGTTTTGTCATTATTTACTGTGATCTATTCTTAGATATAGATTTACGAAATTAAAATCGATATACTCGTACTCTCTGTTTGAAAATAGGGCGAATTTTCATTTTTCTCATAAAATAATTGTTTATTCATCAATTCAAAATCAACTAAGGCATATTTCACAATTCAAATTTCCTTTGACATATATCGAGTAAGTTAAAAAGTTCTCCATTACAATTTTTATGCACGTTTTTTATATTATGGGTGGTGGAAATATCCAAAAAACTAACAAAAACTATGATTTCCACCACAAAATATGAAAACTGTTCAATATTCGCTACCAGAGTTCGTCCAACTTCGAGATTCCGCGAAAAAACGTTTTCCAGACGCGAGCTCCCGAAATACCCGAGAGAAAAGTGCCTGTCACCACGGTCAGCGACATCGTGTTTGGCGGATGTTCGAAAATATTGCCAGCTGGCACAAAATCAAGCGAATCGAGTTAGCTGCTAGGCGGGTAGAGAGAGAACAACCGAGCGACGCCATGCAGTCTGGTCGCTACGACCAACCTTGAACGGGAGATTATTTGAAATTCAAAACGACAACCACGTTGCCAGATGCCAAGAAACTTCTTCAAACTTGAAGAATTTGATTGTGACTCGAAGAAATAATTTTGTTCTGTTCATAGCATTAAAAACCTGAAGAAAATAGTTGCCGAGGATCAGTCACTGAACATTTCTGACAGACTGTTGAACTTCATCTAGTCTGAATATGAAATTCTGGCCAAATGGCCTCTGTCGAAGAAGGGCCAAAAACAAAGAAGAAGAAGTGTTCGTAAGGACCACCCACAGAGTGGGTGACATTTGACATTTGAACGTGAGAATTAAGAAAAAGGTTATTATTGCTTCAAGAAACCATAGTCACAAACATGATAATAACAGTGGTTATTTCTTCTTAAAAACTTCACATAGGTTCATAAAAATTTTCAAAACGATGGTGTAGAAACCAAATCGACTTATTTACAATTGCACACAAAATATGTATATCTACTTTATTCGTTGGAGATATCATAGTTAATCTCTTCACGAGGAGAGGATTTCAGTAAAAAACTTTGCAGGCAAATATCGCAAGATTATCTCCAAAACCTGTTCAGCCTTCGAATATTCATCTAATGTTATCCTTTGGATCATTTTCACTAACAATATATACAGTGATTTTCGTTAAAATAAGAAACGTTGGAAATTCTGTTTTCCTAGAAGTTTGCAGCGCCATCTTACATCAATGATCACCTCGAATAAAATCCGAATAAAAGGGAAGATGAAGGTGAATAAAGACAGAGTTGACCGAAATGTCCTTTATACTTTCTTGTTGCAGATTTCCCTGTACGACGAATCGTTGCTTTGTACTTTCGAAATAATAAAAATATACGAATATGAAGAAAGCATCTTTATGGAACTCATGAACATAATAAATACTTCAGAAAGTGAAAACAGTTATTTTGTTTTACTGCACGTACAAACGAACAAACTTGCAGAACAGTCACATTGCTTGATGTTTTGTATTTAGTGTTTTGGCAAGTGACAGTTTATCTCTTTCATGTCAGCTTTCAGAGCGAACTTAGTCTATAATAAAAGCCAGCATCGCTAAATGAGGTTAATGATCTCAAATGTCGCGTTTGATACAATTTGGCTTACATTTGTGAAAATAGTTTGATTTCAGAAGGCATAGTTGAACATTTCTGGATTTGTGGAAGTTTTGATAAAATTGTGTAGAGAATTCAGAAAATATAATCTGGCAACACCAACAACAATGATAGTACTCGTTTATAGCTAGTGGCAGGCTGGTGTTTCTGCTGCTATCGCAGATGCATGGATACACATGTTTCGTATGGCGATGCATTCCAGAAAATTCCACGCAATTACGACTTTTTATCGGAGTCGCTACTCTCAATTGATCCCGCGGTAATTCATTTCTCGACCATCATTTATCATACAGAGTGAGGCCAAGTTTGCCCCGTGGGAATATCCACAAAAGCCATACCGCAGTTGGTACGGGAAAATTGGAAATGGTCGAATATTAGAAGCCGCTTTTTTCCGCCCTGCAAGAAATCAGTTTATTTTCAGTGGATTAACACAATATGCTAACAAGCGGCCGCCTGTAAAAATAACGTTTCTTTCACCTGTTGAAGAACTGCATCTTTCTGAAGTGAAATTTCCAAAAGACAATAAATCTGAACTGTTGATTTTTTTCAAAGATATTTCTGAAAATATTTATGTTTGTTTCACTGTCTAAACTTTGGTGAAAACTCTTCGATTACACTTTCGGGTGCATCCACCAAAATATAGGAGTTAAATGTTTGCTTTCAACTTTACTGCCGAATAGCAATTCCATTACGAGTCAAAAACCGAATTTGACTCGGGTATTTCAGTGATGCATACTTCACCGCCTGTGAAAAATCACAAGACCATCACAAAGATAAAGCAAGTACTGGAAATCACTAATTACAAAAAAGCTCGAATTCACGGAGGGACTAAAAGCATCCTTCGGTCAGTACTTTCTTTAATTTGCTTCTGAAGTTATCTGGACGTCTGCTCTCTCTCAATTCGAAGCAATGCCTTCTAAAGCTGTTTAGGTTCTTGAAAATATGTGCCAACAATTTTAATATATGAATAGAGGGCACCGTGAGAATTTTATTACTTTTGAAAGTGTATCTGCATGATGTTCCATAAGAGATAAGCAGTCCATACGTCTAATAATACGTTTTTGCAACACAAACACTCTTTGTAGTTCGAACACTTGACCCCACACAACTACACTATATGAAATAGCGGAGTACTCCAGTGCATAGTAAATTTCAACCAGCCATTCTCGTTCCAGCATGTTTTGGAGTGTAGTGACCACATAGCTTGCCACAAACTACATCGACATGCGAGTTCCATGATAGGTTACAGTCGAATTATGTTCCTAATTTATGAACCCTATCATTATTATTCATCAACTAAATTAAAATGTTCAGAAAGTCCCTGAAGAGTGTAACTTTGCCTGTATTCAAGTATATTTTAAACTGGCTCCTTGGCATAACCCCAGAATTATTATTTATGTCTCCCTTATTTATAACTCGGCACACTTTTATCGAGTAGTTTTTTTCAAGATGTCATAAATAATATTCAGTTGGCTATGAAATTGTAGAGAAATTATTAAAGATGATCTATTCTATAGAAAGAAAGGTTTTTGGGTTTCTACTCCTCTATCAACCGACCCAGGAACTGAAGGTAAACGACCATAGACAACGACGTGTGTTCGATGAATGGGCTCTGGATCAGTTGGCAACTGGTGGTCCTCATCTTCAGCGATGAGGCTCATTTCTGGATGAATGAAACGATACCAATCCACATGATATTCAAAAGCGTTCAATTCATCCCAAAAAGTCACTTTTTGGTGTGGATTTTGAGCAGGCGGCGTCATCAGTCCATATTTCTTGGAGAACGATGTTGGTCAGGCTATCACTGTCAACGGCGAGCACTATAGGTCAAGGATTACAACTTCTTTTGGCCTGAATTGGATGATCTGGATATCAACGACATGTAGTTTCAACAGGACGGCGCTGGATGCCACACAGCTCATGCCACATTGCATATTGTGCATGAGCGATTTAAAGCCATGTGGAGGTGATGTGAAGTGGCCACCGAAATCATCCGATTTGACCCCGTTAGATTTTTTCTTGTGCGGTTTTCTCAAGTCGCTTGAGAAACACAAAGCCACAAAGCTAAACTGAACGATGTTATACCCCACACATAAGTGGCATGAATAGGTCTTTCAAACGAATAAAAAAATATGCACAAACTTCCAAAAGTGAGTAAACCATCAATAATTATTCTCGAACCCCTGGTTAGAACAGTTCCAATTATAAATTCGATAATTCGTCTCAATAGTGATTCCTCAAAGTGTCACGTGTGTCTCAAAGCGAAACAGCGTATAGTCTACGTAAGAGCATTCTTTCATTTTCAGTCCAATTATTGATAACATTCTAAAGGTGCACTTGTTGGTAATCTACGTCGTGGCAACGCGAATCATAGGCAGCTTTGAAGGGTACATTCGAGATTGGGGGGAAGAGCTTTATTAAGAATATGATTGTGAAGTAAGTGAAGAGGATAAGTACGTAAATGCAAGGAAAAAAAGGGAAGGTGAAAAACATAATTTCAGATTCTTATCTCCAAGACAGAACCGTGGAATGATTCCCAGAAAAAGTGGGGTCTCATGAATCATATGAACGGGTTTACAAGGTGAGATCTGACGAATAATGCTTAGCTCTGAGATGGGAATAAGGAAACAACAACTTTTGAATGTGTTTCATTTCTAGATTAGAACAAAGTGGTACACCAGGAAAAACATCCTGTAAACTTGATAACCAAGTGTAATGTATACCCAGAGACATTCTTGATAGCTATTGCTGAGTACCACAATGACATCTCTACGAATTAGGCACCAAATCATTCTGTATCACAAGTAGAACCATTTTGTTGAATACCTCTACTTGCCATTAATTCATACGTAACTGAAATTACAATGAAATAAAATACAAACAACAATAAAAAAATTTAACAATTATAACAAGAGAAATGTCATAAAAAGCAAAAGTTTTTTTTTTTCTGAAAGTTCTGAACGTAAATTGTACCTTAAAAACAATTTGATTTATTT
>WOGO01009801.1:0-10055 GCA_015342085.1 Leptinotarsa defecta | reverse complement strand
GTGACGTAACTTGGTTTGGAATCTTTTAATTTTTTATGTTTAATTTTTTGTTTGTAATATTTTTTAATTTTTTTGTTGTAGCTAGTATGTTATTTCTTTTTAATTTCAGTTTTTTGTTTAATAATATTGTTATTTTTCGGTTAACCTTTTTAATTTTTCACACATTTTTTCAGGGATTTCAAATCAATTTATATTATATTAGACAATGGAAGTCCGAACTGATGAACTATACCTCTATCGTCTAATCGTACTTAATCCTGCGATTGTTAAGCTTATTGAAGAACTGGCGAAAATAAGAATCTTGAGTTTCTTCACTAAAAATACTATTATCAGCAATGGAGTATGTTCCTCCTGACGAAAATCAAGTAGTTTTCATTAAAGAGCTCTAAAACAACGCATTTTAAACTTATCATTTCAACCTTTTTCTTTAAAGAATTATTTTAATACCGTAAAACGGGGTTACTTTGCTCCACATTTTTACTTTATTTTTACTAGTTTGTGATACATACCTTATGAGGGATACTGAAATTTTCTCGATTGCTTACATCAATATCATAGGTGTTGAAATAAGTGCATACCTAATTTCAACATGATATATAGACCCAGATTTGAAATATGTACATTTGAAATCTGGTGCAAAGTAGGCTTTACAATGGGTTTACTTTGCACCACTTCATTCAAGACTGGTTTTTCTACAATAAAATTCAGGACAGGCAAAAAACCCCACACCGTTATTAAGTTTAAAAGCCTGCAGTTTTTTTGGTACAGAAATTTTGAATCTTGAGGGATTTAGGCATAAAATCAATCCAACCTAGTACCTATTCGTCTACCTAAGTAATAAATCTACCTAAACCACGTTTGGTTATTTGGTTAGGTGCATTTATCACACCAAGTATTTTGTCCCATCTATACCAAATTCCATCCGTCTTCTCAGGCCATTTCCAAGATTTCAGTGATTTCACCATTGCGTTAATCTCAATCATTTCACCCTCAATTTCGGTTATGACTCCAGGATAAGGACTGCCATCATATAAGACTAAAACATATTCGCCTACAGCTTTCTGAATATCTTTTACACCTAATTCTTGGATTGTTTCAGCTGCAGATTTGGTAAAATAACCAGATTCAAGATTTTTTAGTTAATTTAATTTCTTCATCCTTGTCTTGTATTTTATCAACTTCATCATCTGAATCTCTAGGTTTCAGAAGCTCATCTGAGTCCTCTTCTTTTCCCCTTTTCTTTTTTGAATTTTTGGATTTATCGATAACTATTCCTGGAGTTCCAGGTGAATCTGCAGAATCGATTTCACTGTGAGCAATACTTTTTCCGGATGGAACTGTTATTTTATTTTTCTTTCCCCGGACTTGAAACTGAGTAGCCTCCCTTCTTTTATTTTCCAAAGATTCAAGAAAGGAATTTTCTATCGCAGGTATATTCTATTGATTGCCGACACTGCTATGATTGCTATGTAATCGCTCTAGCAAGCGACCTAAATCACAAGGGACGATTCCACATTTTCTGAATCCGGCTATTAAATTTGAAGCACCGTTTTCAGAAATTTTCTCCATCAGTCGTCTTAGAAGTGTTGGAAAATGTTCTTTTTCGAGCACACTTGATCTGCTTTCAACGTGGGATTCTTTATAATCCGACAAAATTTCACACCATGCCTTTTTCAATGGGGTAAAGAATGCCACATCTAGGAGCTGCGTTACATGAGTGCTATTTGGCAGCAGGCATACAAATTGAACATCATGATCCTTACAGGCTGCTAATACATCGACATTCAGATGCGAAGATGAATTATCGCCGATAATAACCTTTTTACCTTCAATTTTTTTCAGTTTTGGCAATAACAGCTGAAAAAACCAATCAGAAAATGTTTCTGACTCAAACCACCCAGATGCTGTATTGGCATTGCGAGTACCTGGTGAGCCATTCTCTGTCCATGTTTCCCATGAATGTTTTGATTTGTATACCACATAAGGTAGCAGAACCTCACCTACTGCATTTCCTGCAATCATTAGGGATATACAACTTTTTAACTATCTTTTCTGGGTATTAACCATCCTTTCTGGGTATTTCATGCCCCGTTTGGTTAAAACTTTTTTTTGACCAGGATTATCTGTTAAATTCGTTTCATCATAATTAAAAATTGCATGTGGTGGAACCCCCTCCAAGGTTTGCTTCAAATTCTCTATATAATCCTGCATTTGCTAACGATTGAGAGCTGCTCTGCTCCTCTTGATGTTGGTGGCAAACCTGACTGTCAAGTCGCTGTGCCTCTTTAAGAAAGCTTTAACCCAGTCCTTGCCAGGAAGGTTTTCTTTGAAACGGGGTATTCTTCTACCTTTTCAATAGAACTAAAATTAAATGAAACTGTAATCAACAATGTCTAGAAACCCAACTTTCTTATTTAAAAATATCCTTGATATTTGGCGAAGCTCCATCTCAGTGGGAACCCAAATTCGCTCATTTGATGAATGCAGGAAACAAAGGCTGTTTCTTCTTCATTTGTGAAAGAAGCAGAGTAACCTGGTTTGGTCGTGTGTACATTCTTCAATTTGTTCATAATGGTTCTCCGTGGTATATTATAAGCTTCCGCAGCTACTCTGGTACTCATTCCATTTCTCATTCTCAATAAAACTAGATAAAGAGAATTCACCGGGATACTTTGCACCACTTCTGAGTGGGATACTTTGCACCAGAGTGATTGTTCGAATTTAAATTGCTCTCTTACACTTCGTACATGGTTTAAACAATAATTATGAACGGGAATGAGATTTTACTCACATTTGTCGTCGATTGAGAGCCTTTCACCACGAAGATTTTTCCACCCAACAAATAACACATATTTAAAGGTTACCTTTTGAATTCCAACTGACGGCCTCTGACTGGCGGCCGAAGCGTACAATTCCCGCTAAATTCAACAATGTATCCTGCAATTGGATGATAATACACTTTTACAGGCATGGTGCAAAGTAAGCCGGGGTTGGCAAAGTAACCCCGTTTTACGGTACACACAACTAGTATCAGTGGGAAATGCCGGTCAGTTTAAGATATCCATCTTCCCGAAACATCTCATTAAAAATACCAGTGCTTCCATCTAGTATACCTGCAAGTAACCTTATATATATGGCGCAATCGTGCTGGCGCACCTATAGTGAGCGTGCCAGCCATTACTGTGTGTAGAGGTGTATTCTTGTTATAATTCGAAATTTTTAACCAAAGGTAAGTCATTTAATATATTATTCGAATAAAACAGCGTTAACCACCAACTATTGCATGCGTATTTATTAATACAATATCTCGGTTTTGATTTTGAAAGCGTATTTTATCATTTGTATTGTCAACTGAAACAAACTTTTGTAGTTTTGGGGTTATGCCAATCATTCGAAGCGGGTAATGGCGGTCAGTGACCGGTATTACCCTATACGAAAATATAGGACAAGTTTTTGACAAACTTTCATATATCTTTATCGCATATAATAATGTAAAAATAGTATCTCATAATTGCTTTTTGTGCGCAGATGCCCAGGAAGAGACCTAGAACAACAACAAAGGCGTCGTGGAGTAAAGCGATCTTAGAAAAAGCTATCGAAGCAGTAGGTGGTGGACTTTCTATTAGAAAAGCTTCCAAAACCTACAACATACCGTTCAGTACCTTGCAAGAACGGATCAAGAAGAATCTTCCTGCTACTGAACCACGTTTAGGAAGACATTCCACTTTCTCACTAGAGGTAGAAAAATCTATGGCTGAGAATATAAAAATTCTAGCTAAACTATTTTATGGTTTGACTCCACGCCAAGTTCGTCGTGCAGCCTACGTTTATGCTGAGACAAATAATATAAAGCACCGGTTCAATAGAGCGGCAGGACTTGCTGGAAAAGATTGGCTCTATGGATTTTTAAAAAGAAATCCTTCGATATCTATCCGCCAACCTGAAGCAACCAGCATAAATCGCGTGACAGCATTCAACAAGGAAGAGGTTAGCTTATTCTTTAAAAATTTGGAAGATATTATGGAAAAATATCACTTTCCTGCTTCCAAAATATATAACATGGATGAAACCGGGGTCACTACCGTGCAAGACCCTGGCACAGTTATTGCGGAAAAAGGACAGAAGAGAGTAGGGTCTGTCACAAGTTATGAAAGAGGAAAAAAATATAACTGTCATTTGTGCAGTGTCCGCTGCAGGGTCCTACATACCACCCATGTTTATTTACCCAAGACAGCGAATGTCACCACAGCTATCGAAAGATGGTCCAATTGAAGCTATTTATCACTGCTCCAAAAATGGTTTGACAAACCAAGAGTTGTTTGTGACATGGCTAATACACTTTGCCAAGTTTGCAAAGCCATCTGCAGACGAGCCAATCCTTATCGTTTTGGATAACCATTATAGCCACGTGTCTTTAGAAGCATACAAGTTTTGCCGAGAAAACAATGTCGTCATTCTTTCTATTCCGCCCCACACATCTCATAGAATGTAACCGTTAGATGTTGCATTTTATGGCCCTCTAAAAGCTGCTTTTCGGAAGGGATGTGATTTGTTTATGAAAAGCAATGCATTACAGAAAATTACCCCGTATGATGTGGCGTCTCTATTTAACAAAGCCTACTGTGACACAGCTACGATTAAGAAAGGGGTTTCTGGTTTCAAAGCATCAGGAATAGTGCCAATTAACCCTTCAATTTTTGGAGAAGAAGACTTTTTCGCTTCAGACTATTTATTAGCTAACAACACCGATCTTGTCATCAATGATTCCATACCTAACACCTCTAATCAAAATCGAGAAACAGGTGAAGATACTTCTGAACCAGAAACCAGCAACCAACTGCAGAATACCATACCTCCGCCTGAAATGGATAATTCCCTTCCAGGTCCTAGTAATATTTTGACGCCAAGTAAAATTATACTATTTCCCTTGCCACTTCCAACAGCAACAAAAGCTACAAAACGTGTGAAAACCAAACAACACTCCGCCATATTGACAGCAACACCTGTAAAAGAAGAATTAGAAATAAAGGGAAAAAACGACAAGAAAAAGTAATGAAGGAGAATAAGAGAACTGGCTATAAATCTGGTCAGAAGAAAACAAAGGTTACAAAAAAAACACTAAAGAACAAGCCAAGAATGTCAAGACAAGACAATCCAAGAATATCAAGGCATCAAAAATCAGTTCAGAATTTTCTTCTTCGGATGAGGAACTTTTGGCTTCAAAAAAGAAAAGGCGTTTTGAAAATGTTTGTTACGACAATAATGTTGACGATATTTCTTCAGGAAATGAAGAAGAGATATGTTGCATCTGTAAAGAGTTCGGAAAGAATGAGGTTTGGTATAGATGCCGAAGTTGTGGGCAGTGGGCTCACAAAAATTGTTCCGGTTGTGATTCCCCTGATAAATATGCATGTGATTATTGTGATAAAAAATGGAAGGTTATCAAGCGTCTTGATTTGTAATTTCTTATAATATGAACTGTAATAACTTAAATTAGTTTTGCAAACTTTGAATTGCCTACTTACTTTATAATACATTAGTACTCAATATTTTATTGTTTTATTTTAATTTAAAAGCAAACCTTGGAATAAACCTTATATTTTTTGACTGACTGGCATTACCCCCCCTGCTGACCGCCATTACCCGAAAGTCCGGGTAATGGCGGTCAATGAAAGCTTTACTAAAAGGCATAAAAATATAAAAAACTATACAAAGCTTTGTATTTGTATTTTATATACAGAAAGTGAAGTGAATTAGCTATTCAGTAAGTAAATCACTTTGGCCTTTGCTCATATAAGAAATGAGTTATTTCGATTCCTGCTTAAGTGACCGCCATCCCCCAATTCTACCGTATCCGTAAGAGAAAGGGAAGCCAGACAAACTGGCGCCGTAACGAGTTACGTAACGAAGCGGTTTACCCTCCCATAAAAAGTTATCACTTCAAACAATATTTTGATTTTTAATGCCTATTAACTGCTCATATTGATTACTTGTGTTTTCTTGTGATTTAGTTAATTCCTATTAATAAACATTTAATGTTTTTCGAGATAATACAGACAAATTCCATATACCTCTCGACACTCTGTTCAAACTAGGTGTGGAAATGCCGAAACGCAGCTGAATAATGATAGAAACGAGAGCGTTGAAAGCACATAATTTTCTATTTCCAGATGAACCAGAAAAATATTTAATCTCTGCTCCACCTGAATGCGGCGTGTAAATAAACGAAGGGACACATTAAATGTACGAAATGTTTGCACTAAAAAAAGAAACTTCCAAACAATCCATATGTCACTGCCATCCCGTGCAATGATTATTTTCCGTGGAATCAAATCAGAATGTCGTAAGTGTTGGGAGAAGCCAGAACTTTTGAAGAAATTCGCTGGACGACCGTATCGTCGGAACGGGAAAAATGTCGCGACCGCAAAATATGCTCAGGACCAGACGGAAGGACTGCAACGTCAAACCGAACAGAAGGTAGGGATATACAATGTCTAATTTGTTGTCATCATTTACTAATATTCATCTGCTGGCAATAACAGTTTGCTTCCAATATACAGTGTATTTCTTTAATGCCCCCCCCCCTTTTATTTTTTCAACGGATCAACTCAAAAAATTAAAATTTGGGGTAATGAAGTTAATGCATGAATACTTCATTTTGAAGTGAAATTGACAGATGAAACATACAAGATGGCGACTGGGCGCCGTCTGGGAAAAAATAAATAGACAGGGGGGGTCTTGTACACATCATTTTGAAGCTCCTGACGAATACTTCACAACCCTAGAGTATGACGTCAATATCTTCACCTACTACAAAATGGCGGAACATTTAATATTTTCCTAAAGACAATTACAAACCCATTATGTCCCAAGACATTTTTTTTTGAAAAAAATGAAAAAAAAAAGATTATCCTTGCGAGTAATCGCGATAACATTATTGTGAGCAAAAGAGTAAATGTAACTGTCATTGAAAACTTTTTGTTTTCCCAAAAAATGCTTGTACTCGAATGAGTACAATGGGATGTTATACTATTGAAACAGGCAAAGTACTGAAATTACTTTATTTGCAGAGAGTGACTTTGCATCTCGAGCAACTCCACCTAGCCCTTTGGTGACATTGAGTACACCTCAACTGTTTGTTTAACTTTTGTGGAAAATGACCAGCTCCTTCCATCCGGACACTTATTGGTAGCTGACCAATAGGTCTGAGTCTAGTACAAGTGGACTTTTTGTGGCAAGACACGTAATGGCAGATTATCATTCTCTCAAATTATAGTAGGCCCATAGATTCGTTATTTGAAACAATCTCCAAGCACTGACTATTTATCATGTTGGTAAAAAGCACCCACCACCACTTTTTACCGCGTATGGAAATCCTGTAATCATTAACTGCCTGATCGTATAAATCTACCCCACCTATAAATGTATTATAGTTTTGGAAAATACTAGGTTGCTGTATATCAATTTTTTCTTTATCAACCAGCGTTTTACGTGACGGGTAGGTTCTAGTGTATCATAATTGGTAACCATGGTCACTGTATTATTGTCCTGCCATCTAATGAATAAGAGTGCTGAATTTATGTCATACATGTGCTCAAAGTAGCCCCTTTTCTTTTTTTCAATAGTTTCACATTCGACAAAGGACATTTTCTAGTTCTGTTATCCCTTACTGTACCTGTAGCCCGTTGGCCCTGATCTTTCAGTGTTTTCAACAATGTGTGACTACTGAAATAATTGTCAAAGAAGATAAAATGATCAGAAGGTATCGCAACTGATTTAAGGAGATCCAACTTTAGAACCTGAAGGCAAATCAGTTGCTTCAGCAGATTGCGACCACAGTAGGTGTCAAATGCGTAGCAATACCCAGAAGAGCTACAGAGCATCCAGTTTTTGTACCCAAACCAAACTGGCTCGCCTTTGATATACTGTTTACTGGAATGTCGACCAAAGAACTTCACCATAGCTTCGTCTAACGATAGATTTTCATCAAAAATGCCTCATTGCCTATATTTTTGATTGAGGAGAGATATCAGAGGACGTAATTTAGCCATCTTGTCAATCCTATCTAAATTATTATTATCTGCCAGATGAACGTATTTCTTGATTTCTTGAAACCTGTTGCGTGACATGGCATTTTGAATGACTGATACATCTGAATCTTCATCAAGACTCCAGTAATTTCGTTCATTTGGCAATTTGTGGTATCCTTTGGAGATAAGAATTCCCACAAAAAGTTTCATATCAGCCTTTGAAACAAAGAAGGCATGTTCATTCTTCTGAGATGAATATAAATTGGTTTGATGTACTAGAAGTAGAAGATCAAATATTTCCTCGTCGAACAGTTTTTCAAAGACTGCTATAGGCTCTAGATTTTCTAAATCATTTTTAACGATATCGAGGCGATCTGCATATCCCGACGTTGCTACATGTTCCTTAGTCCACTTGGGTTCCAACAGTAATTTTTTTCTAGGACGTTTGGTTGTGGAAGATGCAAGTTTTTGACGCAGAACTGGCAGCGGTAAATCGTATTCTTCGTCGCTGGTTTCATTGTCCCTGCATATGTGCTGAAGTTCAATTCCACCGGCTACATCATCAGGCACAAAATACGGATCTTCTTGGGTATAATTATCATCAAATTCTTCGTCATCCGTCAGTGGATCTGCACCCGGCGGAATGACAACAATATCGATAACATTATGACTGCTTGTGGAGGCAATATCTTCTAAGGCATGTTGCAAATGTTGGTGTCTGTGCTCCCCATAAAAAGTACGAGGAAGAATTTCCGTAAATTCAGACTGCTACATGAATATCTGTTAAAAAGAGACATGTGAGATGACGGCCTATAGATATGACTGTCTCAGTTACTGTCACTGTTTCAGTTACCAAAAACGTATCATTGTTGACAAAATTACACAGAACTCAAAAGTAACTCATTGTAATATGATTTCCATTCATGAATTCGAAGATAACTGTATAAAGAATAAGTATAGCTGTTCGAAATTTCAAAATATTCCAATAGATGGACTCACTTCGCGGATTTTGCTTGCGTACTCATTTGAGTACATTGGGATATAATGGGTTAATATCGATATTTTCAGAAATATTCCTTTTTATCTGCCACATGGCAATTCCAACAACCCGATAAGGCTTGTTAAGTTATTTTTTGTTTATAAAAACGACAAAAAATGTCAGTACGACAATGACCATCACTCTGTCTCTCATCACTGAAATCGTCGAAACGAATCCTGATGAATTCGATATGGATATTGTATTTCAAAAAGATGGAGCACCGCCACATTACTTCAGATAAGTGCGAAACTCTTTGGATAATACTTTTCCCGGTCATTGGATTGGACGTCGAGGTCCTATAGAATGGCCAGCCCGCTCGCCAGATTTGACACCTTTGGACTTTTTTACGGGGCACTACTACTATAATATATACTATATATAGAATAATAAATATTTATAGAGATATTGACGTTACTTTGTTCGAAAATGTTCGGCGTGAAATATCGGATAGGCTGTTCTTATGTCAAGAAGTTCAAGGCAACCATTTCGAGCATCTTCTGAACTGACCCCAAGCTTATTACCTCATATTATGTAGTCAAATGTTAATGAATTCAGGCAATTATTAAAAGTTCCATCATTTTGTAGTAGTTGAAGACATTATATTCTAGGGTTGTGAAGCTTTTGTCAGGAGCTTCAAAAAGATGTGTCATAAGACCCCCCTTTCCATTTAATTTCCTTCCCAGATGGCGCCCAGTCGGGATCAATCAGTCGTATATTGTTTAGAAAAATGACCATTGATATTTTGCGCATGCGCGCAAAGAAGGGTTACAAGAAGGGTTCGAAAGCTTTCGATACGATAAATCACGTTATTCTCCTCACTATCCTCGAATCCATTGGTTTGTCAAATATCGCGGTTCAACCTCTTGAAAACCATTTGAGCGAGCGAGTGCAAAGAATTAAACTAAATAATATAGTATCCAGTCCATTGAAGATAAATCGCGGTGTTTCACAAGGCTCCATTTTAGGTCCTCTTCTATTTATATTAT
>WOGO01009800.1:0-10055 GCA_015342085.1 Leptinotarsa defecta | reverse complement strand
AGATATTTCCCACTTACTGTCGGTCCTCTTCACCAATACGTCTAAGAATGGCAATTCGTTGTGGGCTTTCTTCTCCATTGTGAAAGTGATGGGAGGTCTTACTCTGTTGTTGTGTTTCAGGAAGGCTTCTAGTTCAGTATTCCTATGTTTCCATATTATGAAGGTGTCATCAACGTATCTCAACCAGACACATGGTTTCTTGTGGGCTTCTTTAATAGCCAGAGTTTCAAACCACTCAATATATATGATGACTATGACTGGTGAAAATGGCGATCCAATTCGCGGTCCCTCATCTTATGTAAAGAATTCGTTCTCCAGTTGGAAATAACAGTTTCGTACGCAGCTTCCTAGCAATTCCATAATAATTATGGAATTGCTAGGATGCTGTGTACGAAACTGTTATTTGGTAGTTATTATAAGTAGTAGTAGTAATTATTTAGCTAGTAATTATCACTTCTATAGGTAAATTCGTTCTGTCTTTCAGGTCCCCGTCTTCGGATAGCTTCCTCTGTATGATTTGTAGTACTTCTTTTACCGGAACGTTGGTATAAAGCTTCCCACTTCAAAACTGATTAGTTGATCTTCATGTGTGACTTCAATTGACCCTAGTAGGTCGACAAAATGCCTTAAATTTTTGGAGTTTTTCACGAAAGACGATGTTTTTCCTTGTAATGGTTGTATTATGGGGAGTAAAGATCTAGACAAGTTTTGTGTAGGCTCTAGAGCTGATGATCGATTTGAGCGGAACGTCCTTCTTATGGACCGATCAGTCATCACGATTGTTGATACTAACAATCGAAACGTCGTGAAGTAACTTGGCTTGGAACCTCTTAACTTTTTAATTTTATTTTTATATTTTTGTTCAATTTGTTTCCTTTTTACTTTATTTTATTTCACTTTTATTTCATTTCAGGTCTTTTTCGCTTAATATAATTGTTTTTCCAGCTATTCATTTTTATTCATGTTCTTTAATTTTTTAATTATTCTTTTTTAGTTCTTTCGGGGATATCAAATCAATTTATATAATATCGGACAATAGAAGTCCGAACTGAAATTCAATAAAATATATGCTGTATAGGAATGTGATTCATTTTACTTTTTGCTCATTCTACGTTATATTTTATTGTTTTCAATGAAACTCTCTTTGAGTATTACTCACAGTTCATTTCCACTAATCAATTATGTTTATCACCTAACTTATCGATTTGACGTCTTCTTCAAATTTATTCAACTCGTTTCGAGTGATTAGGAAATGGGAAAAAATGCAAAAATTTTTTTCACAAAGCACACTGCCACTGCGATCTCTGGCCCCGCCACTGGAGAAACGAATGAAACCAGCACAGCGTTGCCAAGTGATGAACAGGCGAATGTGGGCATTCATTAAGAAATGCTGTTCTTTATATTCGTCGCACTTATTTCGAGTGCTTACTTCCGCTACTCGCCAGCAGGGACGTGCGTCTTTATTTATTTGGCTAGAAAGAGTTGAGCAAGAAGAGAGATGAAAATATTGTTGACAGATAATAATTTAGGCACGTGCTTCCACGGCCTCTTAAGTAAGAGCTCATTTTGATTATTGCACGCTCATTCAAAAATTCCTTTATTGGGGAAGTCGATGCAGATTTGGAAATAAACAAAATAGAATGGAGAATCAGACACATTGTGCCGAAAGATCGTCAGAAACTGAAGCTATTGAATCGCATCAATAAAAATGCGAAAAATGCAAGAGTAAAGGTGGCTTGTCGTATATGGGACCTCTATGAATTATCCACATTTCGTGATACATCCTCAGATATATGGGCCGTGAAGACAACCAACAGCCTTGAAAGACATCAATACATCATCATCGGCTTTCAAAGCACCGATCAATCTGAAAATATATCAAAAGATGTGACGAAATTCATACATGCGAATATTAATAATATTCGACTATCTCTAAACTCAGTAGTATACCCATATGAGCATTGGAATCTGGATTTTGACATGAAGTTAGACTTGTCAGCCTACTATGTATATGAAAACTTCCATCGCAGCTACTATAATGAAGCTATGAGTGAGGCGATGATGGATATTGGTAGCTTTCGCAACAATCCATTATTTATCATCGATTGCTTTCCCCAACCCGATGCTATGAAGTCATCTACTGTCGACATCAAGATAGAATTCGAAACACGCAAGTTTCCAGCAAACACCAAAGTATATGCACTCATCCTACACGATGATGTTTTATTCTATAATGCCATAAATGGATCTGTTCAGACTGGATTGTAATAAGATTCATATGTAATTCACCATGGAGTATTCGATATTGATAAATAATAAAACACCCAATAATCATCTTCTGCCTTTCATTCAACAAACAATTAGATATAGAAAAACATGGATTGAAACATGATTTTATTTATAACATACATATTAGATATCAAATATTCACAACACAAATATTCAAAGATTCTTCCAGCTGTGGGTTGAGATTCTGTGATTCCAATTGATATTTCTCTATGATATTATGTGGTAGGTAGACGGATATGCTGTGAAAAAAATGCGTCAGGTCTACTTCAATTATTAGGTTACAGAACTCATCCAAATTTTTGCTTCCATACGAATTTTCATGGCACAGTGCCAAACCAGTCTCATATTTCTCACTGAGCTCCAAAAGTTTTCGTTCCTCTTCAGCATCTCGTCAAAACTCAAGTCGGCTAATTCCCAAGCCAACCTCCTTATTGCAGAATCCAAATTGACTGCTTCCGGCCACTCTTCGGCTGAATATTGCATCCACATATTCGTACTCTGAAAATACACAAAATGCATTCATTAGTTTGGGAATTATATTGCAAAAAAAAAGCACTCACTTGAAATTTGATCATGTTTGAAGCGCGAGAGCTAATCCATATTTTACATCAATATACCATATTTCTACTATTTACAAAGATATTGAAATTATATTCAATCCAAAATATCGAATTTGACTAGTGAGCGGGTTTTGGCACCAGGATAATCCTGAAAACTTTGACCCATACATGTAAGAATTAATTTGGCTTTGGATGAATTCACTTCTTGAATCATTTATACCATAAAATGTTCTGTAACACGTTTTGAAAGCCATGATTTGAAAGAAGTATTATTTTTCTCGTCCAACAAAACTACTTGAATGGATTTACCATATCGCATGGATAGCATCGATATCTCAATTTAATAACCTTTATCGATAATCAAAGATATTAAAGGCTTCTGCTCCATAGCCACAGTTTGTTGAATTATTGCAGAATTGATTTTTTCGATATTAAATTTCAAATGATCCATTTCGAATATAATAGAATTATGGTATAGGAATATAAAATATGTTCATCTAGATTGCTGTGTATACTCCTGACGTACTCTGTCACTTTGCAGCAGTACTTTCACTCATCTATTCGAGTACATTGGGTTAATTCGAACTGTATGTGAAATGGTGATACTCCCAACATTTATAGAGCGTGGTTGAAGAAGAGGGGGGTACTTCTTTACCACAAGCTGGGTGTCCAAAAACACTACTCCAAAATAATATTGTCTCCATCGCGTGACGTAGTTGGAGGTCATTCAAGGTCAGACAGAAAACACTCTCTCAAAGTTATCTTGACTACATTGTGTCGTGTTGGTTCAAAACTTGAAGAAAGCTCCCTAACTGGCTTGAGTTCATTCAGAGTCGAAGTCGCCTTGTTGGAAATATGGAAAGTGAATGAAGGTCATTCAAAATCAAAGCCAAAATACTGCCTCAAAGTCACCTTGCCAGCGTTGTGTGACATTGATCAAGGTCGTTCCATGTCAAACTCAAAACCTGTTCCTCAAAGTCAATTTAACTACTTTGTGTGACGTATGTAAAGGTCATTTCAAGGTTAAAAATGGTGGGAGAAGTCACCTTTTCGAAAATATCGGGGGGTGGGTGGTAGGGGTGAATAAAGATCATTCAAGGTTGAACACGAAACATAACCTCAAAGTCACCTTGCCTGCATCGCCGTATTACATAGGTCAAGGTCGTTCAAGGTCAAACTCGAAACACCTTCTCAACGTCACCTTGGCTGCTTCGTGTGACGTAGAGGTCATTTCAAGGTTAAAAGTGGTGGGAGGAGGTTCTGAAATCGACCTAAACTAACTACTTCCTGCTGAATTTTAAGATAATTGGATAAGTGGAAGTGCCTCGAAACCGTATTTTCTATACCTCAATATCTATACTTGTTCATTATTTTTCAGTAAATCTGATATTCCAAACAACTGAATGCAAACTATATCTCGACTTCAATCCAGCTCAACATTATTTCATTCATTATAATATTTTGCGCTTTTGCTTACCTTCCGATGAAGGCGCCACATTAAGGGATACAATTTCAGAATTTCTAGTAAAAAATTCTAGATGGCTCTAGCAACCTCCATGCAATGCATTTACCATTGTGGTTGACCGACTATAAATCCTTAGACAATGACACGGTTCAGAAATGTACAAAACTAACCATTTTGTCGACGGTGGCTAAATGTTATGATTCGATTGGTTTATTAGCACCTTTCATTTTGTATTTGAAAATATTTATGAAAAATTCATGGACTCTGAAATTGGAATGGGATGAGAATCCTTCAGATGGTATTATAGAAATTTGGGGAAAGATAGGATCGGAATGTGAAAAAAAAAATTTAAGTACCTAGGCATGTAGGAGCTATAGAACGAAACTCTGTAATGGTTTTAGCTTTCGCGGATGTTAGTTTGAGTGCATATAGAGCTGTCGTATACCTACGTAGTGTACTATCGAATAATGATGTTGGACTTCAACTTGTGTGTGCCAAGTCAAATGTATCTTCGGCCAAATGGTTGACGGTTCCTCGACTGGAAATTTTAGCAGCTCTTTTGCTTTCTAACTTGGTAAAATATGTTTTAGAAACCTATAAAGAATGCATTTTGATCACAAAAACCTTAGCACTTTCAAATTCTTCTACAGTTTTGAGCTGGTTAAGATATTCTCAATCTAGAGATGTATGCGTTGCGATTTGGATCGCTCGAATTCACGAAAATATACCTGAAGTTTCGTGGTATCACATCGAAGGTATTCAAAACCCTAGGGTTTGTTTATCGCGTGGTCTATTTCCGGAACAGTGGTTATATGAATCCGCATGGATAAAATTACCCCTGAATGAATGGCCTTGTTTTCTTGATGAGTATAATGATATCGGAAAGAAAGACAAAGTTGTATTGAATTATGATACAGAAATGGATATTCATCATCCATTATTACAGGTATTAGAGCGGTATTCTTCATGGCATAAAATTTTACGCATAACTTTATGGATTTTAAGATTTTTTAAAATTATTTCATCAAAGGATCTCCATACTGCGGAGTTGGCTTTAATGAAACATGTTCAAATTGGACATTTTGAATTTGAAATTTGAAGTCAAATAAGCCTTGTTCGTCTAGGTTATTGAAATTTCATCTTTTTATGCAAGATGGTTTGCTGAGGGTGAGGGGTAGATTAGCTAACTCAAATTTGAATTTTTGTCAGAAACACCCTATGTTTCTTCCAGATAAAGATGTTCTGACTAAAAATTTGTAGATTTCCATCTTAAGATGAATCATAATACTGGAGCTCACTTATTAGAGGGTATTATGCGACAGAACTATTGGATTTTAGGAGAAAGAAATTCAATTAGGAGTAGAATACGCAGATGTAATAATTGTTTCCGCATGAAACTCAAGAATGTAGAACCACTTATGGCAGATTTACCCGCTGAGAAAGTTAGAGAAGCTCGTGCATTTTTACATACAGGGATCGATTACTTTGGACCACTTGAAATTACGATGGGTAGGAAGCGAAATGCATCAGTTCATAAAGCTTATATGTAAGTTTATTTATTTGTATGGGGGTGAAAGCTATCCATTTGGAATTGGTGAATTCTTTATCAACCGATCATTTTTTACATGCTTTCAAACGATTCATTGCTATAGAAGACGCCCAATTCGTGTTTTTTATTCAGATCGCGGGATAAACTTTGTAGGGGTGAAATCATTTTTTAAAGAGTTGAATGAATACATCATCTCTCCAGATTTCGTTAAATCCTTTGAAACGAATTTAGGGATAAACGGAGTCGAATGGAAATTTAATACACCTTTTCTCCGCATCAAGGTGGTTTGTAGGAGATTAACGTCAGGGCGGTTAAAAATCATCTTTATCGAGTAATCGGTGACCAAGTACTGACTCAAATCAAAGCCCTGTTGAATTCCAGACTTTTATGTCGTTCATCGGTAGATCCCACGGCCCGGAAGCATTAGCATCAGAACATTTTCTGACATTGGCCCCTTTGCAGGATTTTCCTTTGGAGAATGTGACAGCGGTGCCTATTAATAGACTGAACCGATTTCAGTTGATTGATAAAATAGTACAGGATTTTTGAAAACGCTAGAGGGTGGAATATTTAACGTGGAATATTTAACGTGTCTACAAGTGAGTTCGAAATGCACTAAAGATATTTATAATGTAACTGCGAGTTCAGTGGTTATCCTGAAAACTGATAACGCCCCTTTCTTGCATTGGCCCTTGGCCTTGGCCAGCAAAGGAATATTCAAACGTCATGTTGTGAAAATATTTCCTTTGCCCACTCAATTAGTGAACCTAATGTTCTTATTTGTTGATAACAGTATTTTTATTTCTTATTCACTGAAAAAAAATCAAATTTTCAGGGTCGGGGGTATGTTTGGGCATTTACATTTTTTTTGTATTAGTAAAAATTAATTCATGTTTCGGCAATACCGCTGGGGATTTAGAAAATATAGATCAACGTAGTTGAAAGTAGTATGCAAAACATTCTAGTTCGGAACGGAATGGGAAAAAAATACACATAGACAAAGTACTCGCCGGTGGTGTTATCGTATCGAGTATATAGTGAATTGTTATTTGAATTCAAAGACGTTCCTTTATTAGCACCGCTTCTCCTAATTCTCCTGGATCCTAGTTTCTTAACATTATTTTGTCCGGAAGCAGTTTGGATCGAAACAGCCGGAACGAGAAATGGGTAGGTCTCAGTCATAAATTTATTTGACTGTCACTGAGTTATTATTCGGTGCATTCTGTTTTGGAGGTCCGTTACAGAACAAATATCCTCTATTTGAAATCTCTAATTACAAAGAACTCATAATTGTTCAACAACAGGATACCAGTTAGTCATTGAAAGCTCAAATTGAACTTCTGAATTTCTTGAAAAACAATCCAAATAAAAATTTTTCTTTGCCATCTACAGATACTCACTGTGAAACAGAAACAGTTTGTTAACATGAGCTAGGAAACCATATCCATATGAGCTAGGAAATCATATCCAATTCCAAGTGAACACTCTGGTGGTGAAGATTATATCGATCCAAATTCAACTGCATCAAAAATCATAATGCAGATAAGTATCCTACGCGGTGAAATGTGCAACTTGAATTCAGCGCCTTCTATTAGTTTCACCACTGACTGCAGAGGTAAACACACAGGCTAGTCCAATAGTGACATTCAGTCTGTGTTTCTCACTATAAAAAAGAATACATAAAACATTCCAAATGTTGGGGAAACCCAGGAGAATAACAATATTTGAGCTGAAATACGACAGAAACTAGCATTTTCACATGCTTGTATATTGAATGTTGATTGATTATTTTCCGAAAGCGATGATTCAGGAATCAAATTCTCTTTATCTCCAGTACTACCGATTGAGATTAAAATTGATCACGACAACCTCTACAAGTATTTAGTTTCAAGTGTTGGGCAGTAGTTGGTTTATGCCGATTTCAGAACCTCCTCCACCACTTTTAACCTTGAAATGTCTTCTAAATACGTCACACGAAGTAAATAGATGAAGAACCAGAGTTCTGTGACACCGGATTATCAACTAACAGAAGCAATGAAAAACGTAGAGCTCTGAACGGCCAGTGTTTGCGGTGACATTATCGCTGTTTGAGAGATAACGATTCGAGTGTCCTAAGGAGAGCACCAATATTAGGTGTGCAGGTTGTTGCTTCAAAACACACCAATCAAATGTTGGACAGGGTGTGTAGCTTTGAAGAAAAAAACATGGGTACCTGCGTCAAAGACTAAAACATAGCTGCCATCGCGGTATACATGTTGTGTGCAGCGTTAAAGGAAAAAACATAACTGCCAACGTTAGAGAAAACAACATGGCTGCTATTGAGGTATACAGTCTGCGTTTGCAGCGTTGAAGAAAAGTTGTCATGGAGGTTTACAGGGTGTGCACAGCGTTAAAGAAAAAACATGGCTGCCAATGGTAAAAAAACATGGCTGCTATGAAGGTATACAGGGTGTGTAGCTTTAAAGAAAAAAATGGCTGCCAACGTTGAAGAAAAAACATGTCTGTCATTGCAGTACACATGTTGTGTGCAGCTTCAAACGAAAAAACGTGGTTGCTAACGTACGGTTACAATGATGGTGACCAATATATAAATTAACCAAGTTTCGGATCTTTACGGTTCATAAACAATGAGAAGTAAATGTGAATTCGTATTGTCCATACCAAGGAGAGTGCAAATCTACAATTAAATGACTATTTTTGGCTTTCACTTCCGGTCATACGATTTCCATAATTTCGACATTAATTGATTTGTCTTGATGTCGAGAAACATATTTAAGGATTCACAGAAGTGTATAAGGCATAGAAAGATAACTCTGCTGTTAGTGAAAATATGAGGGGGATGTGGGTACTCTAACCTCACAATTTTCACTGGAGAACATGAAAATAGAAAGCATAGGTATGTAGCATGTATTCTATACAAAATATCATTATTATGGAGACTGCAGTTGAACGGTCGTCCTTTGGAATGCTGCCTTTAGAGCATGCAGCGTTGTCAAATATTTGATGGGAGAGTGGGGGACGTCAAAGAAAACACGCGGCATTAGGGAGGTGTGTACTATTATTGTTTGAAAGTATGTTAAGATTATTGAGCAGATGGAATACAGCCGGGTAGTTGAAGAGTTTAGTGGAAGTGTTCAACTATTGAAGAAAAATATCCAAAACAGAGTGTTCTATCGAAAAGTACCTCAAACGAGATATCCATTGCGAAAAATTTAACCTCGCAGCATAGAAAATGCCACCGTTAATGCTGAAAATAAATTTGGTGCTTTCAACTGCAATAATAAATAACGTTTTGTATGTGAACATACCAAAGGGTGTGAAATTATGATAATGATATAATAATAATGATAACATTTATTCACCCAGAAAAATAGTTACAGAGTATAATTTAACAAATGCAGCATTATTGTGAATTAACAAGAATATACCACGAAAGCAGTAGGTACTGCTTGTGTGTGGGCGTAAACACCATGAGTATATACAAACAAATTATTCGAGAGTACTATACTAAAATTGCTTACAATCAAATCAAGTATACAATTATTGTGAGAGTGAAATAACTATAATTAATAAGGCAGACTATCATTCAATATATTTACACAATACACCCACTCTCATATTATGTACGCTTATACACAATAAATCAATCGCAGGTAATATGATAACGGATTATACTGCATATAGATACTACATATAGATAATATAATTGGTAAATTTTACTGGAGTTCCCTCCCATCCCCGAACCGCCATTCCATTCCGTTCATGGCAATATGTGTAAAGACCAATCATTTCTGTCATGAATGCTACAGAAAACAATGGAAATTATTGAGTGCAACATTTGTCAATAACAATCAGTTGGCAGTACTTGTGAGCCATGTTCCAAAGAATACCCTCCTCCAAGTATAAACTGGGGCTGACATAATAATAATAATATTTATTCATCTTGCCAATTTACATGATTTATATGAGATTTATATATGAATGAACAAGAAATCACAGAAACTCTAAACGTGCTTGTCAGTGATGAAATGATACTGAAACTCAAAGTATTTCAGGTACTGTATTTGTACTGCATCAGGTACTCTTCTTCGTGATAGATCTTCTCTAGGAATGTGTATGGTTTTGTTTAATATATTGAATGTGA
This sequence comes from Leptinotarsa defecta, assembly GCA_015342085.1. NCBI lineage: Eukaryota > Metazoa > Arthropoda > Insecta > Coleoptera > Chrysomelidae > Leptinotarsa > Leptinotarsa defecta. Next base: position 48 of record WOGO01009800.1, on the reverse strand, counting down.
GGTCTTGTTGTGTTTTGATTTGTAGTTGTTCCTCGATAAGTGATTTAT
>WOGO01009799.1:0-10055 GCA_015342085.1 Leptinotarsa defecta | reverse complement strand
TATCGTGTAGAGTACTAAGGAAGTTCACGAACTGGTTTATCTGTCTCTTCGAGCCGTCAAAACCCACGAGGATACCATCCACATATCTGAACCAGAATGAGATGTGGATAAGGCATTCTTCAGAATTCACATGTTTTATAAGTTGTCCATAAAAATGTCTGCTAATAAGGGGCTCATTGGTGACCCCATTGGGAAACCTGAATTTTGCAGATACATGTGACAAAGGAAGGGAGATGAGTTTATTGGAAGCGTTGGAAATAAATGAATTGTACAAGGACCCCAAGTTCATAACTCTCAACGACCAACTAGATCTATGCAGCTCGCCCCTGTCGCAACCGGTCGTAACGAATGAATAAACACAGTAGAAACTAGACAAAAGTATTTTCTTTATTCTATATTCAACATGAATTTCTTTAAAATAAATAAGTCATCAATCGAACGATTTCCTCTCATGTTATGACTCGTGTTTGTGTCAAGCATGTCTTCGGGATGTTTTGCTCTGAATATGACTTGAATTCATATTGAACACAGTTCAAAGAAAAATTATTCTTCAGTCTATTCAATAAAGATATTTTCATAAGACACCTTTCTACTTTTCGAAAACTGTATTCACTGAAGTCATTGTAAGAGAATTATTTTTATAAATCCTTCGTTATTTTCATCAAGAGACCTATACGGACATAATACAATATTGTTTTAGTTTGAAAATGTCCATATAGGACAAAACTGCAGTAACAATAGTTACAAAGTATTTCAAACTAATACAATATTGTATTTTTAGCCTGGTGAGTTAACGTGGGTAGCCAGCTCCACTTAGTAAATCGACCGATGTGCGAACCGGTGGTTAGAACCGCAAGGCCGGTCGATCGATTTTCACTTTGTATCGTCCAACTCATATTAGGGATCACACGTTGAAAGGTACGACCTCGTAAGTCTTTAGCTCGCATAAGTTTCGGCGTTTGACAGTTGTCGTTCATAGGGGGTGACAGCTAGTTGACGAAAAAACAAATTTTTTAACAGACAAAGTTTGAAAATGTCCATATAGGACGAAACTACAGTAAAGTTAGTTACAAATAAAAGTGGTAAAAAGCAAATAAATTTCCATTTCTCATTTTTCATAATTATTTTCCAAATAACATAAAGTTCAGTACAATGTCATTTCAGCTGAACATCATTATTCACAAGAAACAATAAATAATTGTGAATAGTCAAGGAAATGACTATATGAAATAAGAAACAGTAGGCAATAAAAATAATTGATTATTTGGGAAGACTATACATGTTTATCATTTTATTTAAAATAACATATCTTTCAAAGAAGTGAAGGTTAACTTTGATAATTTTTCTCTGGCCCCAATAAGTGATTCCATATCTTCATTGTCACTGTAATAATCTGTAATATCTTGATCCAATTTGAACTAATATTATGAAGAGAAAATGATTTTCAGTTTGTAATAGGTAAAGACAAAAACTACTCAATTGAAATGAAAATCATTTCACTTGAAAAAAGTTACATTATCGGTAAAGTTATTTTCGATTCATACAAAAAAGCTGCTATTTTTATACAAAGGAAATATAGAAATTACTATGAACAGTCGATAAAAATGAATACATGGATATTGATTTCACTAATTTCATCGAAATGATAAATCTTCCCGTGAAGTCAACGTAAATGTTTGTAATTGTTTCTGTTGATCCATTAACGAAAGCGATTACTTCAATATCAGTAGTAATTTTGAATATTTCTTCATTTATTGCAAGCTAGTAGCACGAGCTGTATTTTATTTAAAAAAATATTGCAAAAAGCAACTCACAAGTTTGAAATCTGCTTATAGAACTCAGTAAGTCGAGGGAGTCGCTAGTCTTTTTCAGTTCTTTCAATTTTCAGTTGATTAGTTTTTAAATTAGTTCATTTATGTGGATGTTATATCTCTGGACGTATAGAAAATGACTAATAATATCACTTTGAATCATTTGAAACTGTTTAAAAACGCTAAATTCCTATATAAATTGTCTGAGAATCTCCTGAGAAGTAATATTCACTAATTAAATATTCTAAATTGCATGATTATGATACAGAAAGTTTCATTAATTTTCATCTAGATGTAATACAATTGTTCAGAAGTTTTCAATGAACTGAATGAAAAAATGAAAAATCTAAAACAGGTCATATATTTTTCAAAAACATCAAAGAACATTTTCAGTTCAATGATGATTAATGTTAACTTGAACATTTTTATCACTTCTTTATACCAGCATAATCCTGTCTGAAAGTTTCATACCAATCAATCGATATTTTTTGTTGTTCAAACTTCCTGTCCGCTTTCTTAAAATACTCGTATGTCAACAATCAATTACTATATAAAATTATTTCCTTACGTGTTTTTATCAAAGCTCTCGCACAACACCGCACCACTGTTTCTTCCGTTCTGACAAAAGTTCGAAAGTTGAGCCCAATTCCGAGGAGTTGTTGCTTTCGGCGAATTGTCCGCGATAGTCACGAAGTTGTGGTGTCGAGCCTGCGGGTCTCTCGGCCTTTTATAAGGGAGACATGGCAGCGCGCAACCCCATGTGGGTGTTCCACAAGTGTCCCGTAGTAAATAAAACGAACGTAACGCAACAAGTTTTTGCACGATTAAGGTTTCGTATCTCCTGGGGATGTTTGATTAGACTTGCAGAGGAACTCTAAGGGGTGCCATTTCGAAAAACACGTGTAGAATAGCATCGATACGCCTTTTCTTATCAATCTTATATTTATGTTGTTCATGCTTCATAGATCTGTACAGACATTACGGAAAAATTCTTGGATCGAGTTTTCTCTTTTTCCACATATATTATTCTATATACATATATTAGTAACATAAATAATAAATATGCATACGAGGTCTAGTCCAAAAATAGGGTGAATGTTGAAATTTCGTACATTCGATTAGCGAATTTTTAATTTTTTTATGTTGGTTCACACGTCTCGAACAGAGATAGCATGTTTAGCATGTTCAGTCTGTTGGTGAGAGGCATAAAAGTTTGAAGTGTTTCGCGTGTTTTTTTTAAGGACAGAACACAAGCACCACAGGAAAATCTACGCTCCCAGAGCAGCGCTTGTGCGAAAGTAGCGGTTAACATTGAATTTGAATCGCTAGAGATCAAACCCATTTGGAAAAACTTTCTCGAGAAGTTTATTCCGCATTAACACAATTCTCCAAATTAAAGAGTTTTCGAACAGTTATGTTTACTGAGTAGAACCTCAAAACGATGAGCAGCCACAATCCGTCGCGAATTTCTGATATGTACCGCTCTTGGTGGAATCAAATGTGCCAAGTCAATTCAACAATTCCTATAGAAGTATCTATAGAAGAGAGAGGAATCTCCAACCTTTTTTCGATGTTCCAGGCTATCAAGGTTGCATGTGATGTTCGCGTGTCCAATCAGGCGGATGGCTCTCCTTTGGATGGAATCCAGCAACATCAGAGTATGTTTGGGGGCGGAGCTTCATACATGAGAACAATACTCCGAAGAAGTTCTGATCTGACTCCATGAAGCATAAAAAGTTGCTGAAGTTGCTGGTTAGGAACAATGTTCCAAGCTTTTGAGAAGTAGCCTTCGCAATTCCAGCGACGTGATTCTGCCAAGACATGTTGGTGTCCATTTTGACCCTCAATAAACTTATCGAAGAAGAAAGCGGAATTGTCAGACCTGACATTATTACATCCGGCTCTGAGACATTTATCTTCCGGGAGAAAACCAATGCCTGGGTTTTTGTGGCATTGAATTGAATCTGGTTACTTTCACCCCAATTCGAAATCGATATGGGACCTCCTGCTGCCGGTGAAGATGTGTCTCCGGAGTCGATGTCCTGAAACCCACATGGAATGACAAGACAAGTGTGCTGTCATCAGCAAAGCAATATATTGGATTCTCGGCGTTTTTCTCTGCAAAATAATTGTTCACGAAGGTGATTACCTCTCCATTTGACGAAAATCTGTGTCCTTCGAGCGCAAGTTTTAGATGAGGGAACGAAAAAAAATAGCTTGGGGCTAGATCTGGTGAGTAAGGCGGATGGTCAAGGAGTTCAAACCGTAATTCGTGGATTTTTGCCATGGCAACCGCTGAGTTGTTATCTGGTGCGTTGACTTGGTGAAACAGGATTTTTTTATAAAAATATGGCCGTTTTATCGCAAGATCTGCTTTCAGCTTGTCGAGTGACGATGCGTAGTATGCTTCTGTAATGATTCGATGGTTGTCTAGCACCACTCGGCGCTAGCAATGTTCATCATCTCCCAAGCCCTCACGGCCACGTTCAAATTCAACTGCTCAAAATTACACTGTGGTATATGATGGTGAAAAGTCCCCATACACAAAATCCAACCCATTCATTTGCATAGGTGTATTGCCTTACAAAAATAATATTCATTGAAAGCTCGACACTTCATTTCTACCATTTTCATATATACACTGACATCAACTCACTCAAACAACTATTATTTTATCTCAATGTTGAGGTCAGAAACTTCTCAGATCACCCTCATATTTGTTATAATATTTATTGTATTAGTATTTCTACTATAAATATTACTGGAGTTTTTCCCAATACCAAATCGTTATTTTCAACACCTCGACTCGTGTTTCGATCACCAAGTGATCATCTTCAAGAGAAATATTAAACAAATTTTTTCCCGAATTTTAGTTGACCAACACTGTCCTTTATTTGATTGTAGATACATTGTATTAGTAGTTTCTCCGCTAAATAAAAGGATTTATAAATACATACCTGAATAGATAAGGTAACAAGCTGGTGCCCAAAAAGATGGAGTCACATATTTGTATCATATAATCATTAGAGATTATTATTCATGTCATGATCTGAAAGAGGATCAAGAAAAGTCGAAGGATATGGCTAAGGTATGTGAATGATATTTTCGCGATATTCGATACCAAAATATTGATGACTTTGTTTTCTTTTTGAATGATAGATTTCCATGAATAAAATTCACGTGAGTTATAAAATAAAGGACAACTTCCATTTCTTGACGTTTCGGTAATTCCTGACAGTTCACATCACTGTGGACAGTACAAACGTGCTGGGAATTTTGTAGTGCATCGTCTTTTGACTTTTCCTCTAACACACGATGGGTTCACCAAAGAAGAACGTATAATACAGGAAATAGGAGCCACTAACGGTTTCTCGAGAAGTATTGTAGATGGCAGAAGTTTAGGTTGAGAATGAACGAAATCTCGATTTTTAGAAAGGACGAAAACCAAGATAAATATATCTCAGTTCCATACCACCAATACACGAAGAACTTTGAAAAGATTTTCAGGGAATTAGATATGAAGGTGGTGTTTAAAACAAGTTATACACTTCAGAGCCTTTTGGGAATTCCAAAAGACAATGTCGAGAATTCGAAAAAGTCTGGAATTTACGAAATTAAATGTAAGGACTGCAATGCAAAATATTATGAACAGACATAAAGATCAATCGAAATAAGATATGGCACACTTAAAATATGAAAGACCTGAAAAATCAGCAGTCGCCTATCATATTTTACAACAAAACCATTCCATAGACTTCAGTTCATTATGACTAGTTAGACAAGTTAACAACAAGAGGCATCTAGATGCCTATGGATGTGTAGAAATAAGTAAACATAATAATATGAATAACGATGGTGGACCAATACCTAATAGTATACTATATAGCTTGTTAAAATTATATTTTATTTGTTAGATTTACCTAACTATAACATAAAGAAACATTATAAAATCAATTTAGGATCAGTAGATAAGGCAATTTGTGAAATTAATGTTATATAGCTTATAACACTTCAATTATAGATTTAGCTTACTATTACATGAGGACACATTCTAAAATTCATTTGAGACTAGTAGATAAGGCAATATCTGAAATTAATTTTATATAGCTTATAATATTCCAATTATTAGATTTACCTGACACATTATGAAATTAAGTTAAGTCACTCAAGACGCAGGTACCTAGAACAGGTATCTATGGTGTAAATAAGGATAGCTTTGTATGTATGATTAGTTTGATCTTCCTCTTGAAGATGATCACTTGTCGTGTCGAGGTGTTAAAATAACGGTTTGGTGTTGGGAAGAAACTCCAGTTATATTCAAGGTCAAGATAATTTACAAGTCAGTTCTTGATCTGAAAGAAGTGATAAAGAATGTGTTTTGAAGATTAACTAATATATGGAATAATTGAATAAAAATTACAAAGAATTTGATAATGATATTAGTTTAAATAAAGCACTCACAATAAACTCAACATCATCAATTAACATACTAGAGTCTCACGAAAGAAATATAAAGGAGAACATATAATAATTATCTGCGAAACCCGATAGGAGGCCTCAGAATGATCCACCGGATCTCTCAATTTTTCATGTTGTTTAAAAATTCAGATTTCTAAAACTTACTAGACCTGAGAAGCATTGCAACTAATGAATAATCGACTTGAATATGTTCTGCAACAAATATTCAACTTTTAGTAAAAGCGAGTGTATTTGAAACCTTAGGTCAACGTGTCACGAAACATATCTCGAACTCACTGCGGGAAATAATTCGTCAAGAGCAATTATTTTGTGAAAATGTTTCGCAGAGAAATAACTCGAACTGATTTGTGCGATTCATGACAACTGCAGTAAAAAAAATTTAACAAACATCCTACTGAAAGTTAATTACTCCTACGATATTTTTTCGAATTCCTGAAATTAAGAAATGCAATGATTTCTTTTCTCGCAGTCAACGAGTAGATGAAGTAATTTCATTCGAGATTCTCCAGAAAGAAACATTGCTTGGGAAAAACAAAAACAAACGCAAGGCACTTCGATGCTGGTCGCTTGATTTATATTATTTTCTTTTATTTTTATATCCAGTCAGAATAATAGTGTAAACTGATAATGAAAACAAAATCGAGAAAACTCGTGAAATCTGTGACTGCAATCACCATTTATTTCAATTATTTTCTGTTGATAAATTATTCAATATGCCAGTATGTAGCTTGTATTGCCTTTCGTTTCGTTATCCTATCTACGACAAAATGTGGTCCGTTGTACACAATGTGTACACACGACAACACACATTACAAGTGACCATTACTTTCAACACTGGAAGCAATACAGTCAGCTGTCCTCAAAAGAAATACATATGTCATCACAGAATGTTTTGCAAACCTATAAAAAAGAGTATGTGTGAGTTGTGTTGTTAAATTTCGTAGACAGCGTTTAGAATTTATAAGCAGGCGCCGCCGGCTGCATGGCCGGTACCGCCGGCCGCATGGCTGGTACCGCCGCAACCTCTATGACCCTGCATTTTAAATCTGTAATATCTTCGAAAATATTCATTCAAATTACATGCTGTGAAGAGTCATATGGGTCTATATTGAAGGCACAATGTATTCTCACAATGTATATTTTTATCGAGTGTTGCCATCACATCAAAATGAAATAATCAACACCGTTAATGAAAGAAAAAAATCCTATAAAATAAATAAATTTTTATTCTAAATTTATATTTACATTTTTTTTTTGTGAAATAGTTCTCTCCAGCCTTCTTCAAATGATGAGATTCATTACTTATTTTAGAATTTGTAGCAACACAATATTATTCCACCTCAGAATATCTTGTGAGGTGTTCACAGTTAACTTATGAAGGCCATCATCATAAGTGCAGCAGAAACTCCAACAAGACCATCCGCAGAAACAGTTAGAAAAGAAGAGAAGAAATAAAAAAACTGCAAAGAAGATTGAAAAGGAAAAAAAGGAGAAAAAAAAAAAAGAAATTCAAACGAGGGCTACCCAGAAAAACTCAAATTAGGTAACAATATATCGAGTTATATTTTACACACATCTCGTTTTTTTGTGATCTATATTATTCGTGAATATTACTGAAAATATGAAAGAATATCTCAGAGACTTCCATATTGAAACAGTTGAAGCGAAACTAATTGAAGATGTCTCACAATTAATGAAACTTGAAAATACTAGGGTAGATATCAAAATACTTCACAGTAACATAAGGAGTGTGAATAAGAATCTTGACCAAATGAAAGTATAACTTGAAGAAACCAAACATATTTTCGACATAATAATTCTATCTGAGACTTGGCAAATTAGAGATGTAAACCTATATAATATAACTGGGCATAATCTCATTCACAATCATGGTAACGTGAACCAAAATGATGGAGTTATTGTATTTATTAAAAATAATTTATATTTCACTCGTGATATAATACATTTATCAAATGGAATCAAAATTATACAGCTGAAAGTGGAACAACACAATAAAAATATACATATAACATATATTTACAGATCACCATCTACATCAACTGATAATTTCATTGAAAGTTTGTCAGAATTTGTAGAATCTTGTTGAGATAACAATACTAACGATCATATTCTGATAGGAGATATCAATATTAATATAATGGAGAATGATGACATCACAAATAACTATCTGAATACGCTTAGTGCTCATGGATTCATATCTCAAATAATTTCGGTAACAAGGATTAACTCTGGTACTTGTATAGATCATTGTTTCGTAAAATATACCTCATTTTATTTTTATCGTTGTCTTAACATATTATAATCTTTCAGTCCCTCAAATAACTACAATTACAATTCATTTTTCCTTGAAACAGATATAACTGATTACTTCTCAATTACACTACAAATCATTTCACCTGAAACAAAGAAAAAATCATTTGATTTATTGAAATATAAAAAATTTATCGAAAACAAAAAACTGAAACAAAACATATGCGAGGAAAATTGGCTGGATTTATACTCGACAGATGACACTGAACTTGCTACTCAAATATAATTATTCAAAAAAAACCAACAAAATCGTGGAAAAAAGCACAAACACAATTGAAGTTGGTAGAAAAAACATGAAAAGGAATCCGTGGACTACTGATGGTATACTGAAGTCCATTGAAGAGAAATAATCTTTATATAACAATGAAAGGCAACCAAACAGAAATTAATGAAATAAAATATAAACAGTACAAAAATAGACTGAAAAAAATAACAGAGGAAGCCAAAATAAATTTTTATTGAAACAAAATTGAAAAAATTAAAGGAGAATCCTCTAAACTGTGGAAAACTATTTATGAAATGACAAATAAAGACACTCTCAGTGAATATCAAATAGTACAATATGCTGTACCTCAAGGGACAGTTATGAGTCCAATTCTCTTCAATATCTACCTAAACGATCTTTTTATGCTAGATGTGGAAGGGGACATAATAAGCTTCGCAGATGACACAGTAGTCATTTACAAATCGGAAACGTGGAGCTGTCTGAAAGAAAAAGTTGAAGAAAATTTCAAAGCTATAATTCAATGGTTTGAAAGTGAACTACTGAGTATTAGTATGACTAAAACATTTTACATTACCTTTACATCTTATGCTAGCCAAATCACTACTTATAAAATATGATAATGTGAATCTCACTATTTCTTCAGTAAATAAAATAAAGTATCTTGGCATGTATATAGATGCCCATGTAAAATAGGATACACATATGGACTATTCGGTGAAAACAATTACGTAGTGTTACATATAGATTCAAATACATACCTACCTAGATAAAGCTCAAATGCTCATGCTATACTATACTTTGTTTGAAACTCACCTCCCCTATGGGATAGTTGCCTGGGGAGCGGCAAGTAATTCTCATATAAAAATCCTAGAACAAATTCAAAAATTAACTCTGAAAATAACCACAAATAAAAAAAGAACTTTTCCCACAGAAGCGCTATATAAGGAAACATTGACTTTAGACATAAGACAAAACTGTTATAAGGCAACATAAAAATAAACATGAACTTAGAAAAATTGAACACCATTATGCAACTCGCCACAAAATGAAATCAACCTATGTACCAAAATCAGAGTAAAATACTTTACAAAAGTTCCACTAGTTCGGACTTCCATTGTCTACTATATAAAATGATTTGAAATCCCTGAAACAAGTAAAAAAGGAATAATTAAAAAAAAAAAAGAATAGCTGAAGATAATAATTATATT
>WOGO01009798.1:0-10055 GCA_015342085.1 Leptinotarsa defecta | reverse complement strand
CAAAATATGGAAAAAACGTTTTCTACATAGACCATATTCGAGGCATTATAGATATCTCCAAATTACTGGTCAGTTGAAGAAGTACAATACCTGAAAACTCAAAAGCAGTGATGTTTTGAAATCTCGAATTCAGCAAGTATTTCGAAAACAGATTGCTATTTCGGAAAAGGTGAAATCTACAAAGTCAGTTGAATTAGACAAACGTTTATTATTTTGAAGAACTAGAGGAATTTTTTTCCAGATTGGAAATATTTGTGGGTATTTTTGAAATACTCGACAAAAACTGGAATTTCGTTTTTTGGCTCTACTTCCTTCATTTCATAGGATAATAGAAAAACAATGACACTTTCAAAACTGTTTCATATTCGTCAAATTCTGATATGAATCAATTCAACTTCTTTCTATGCAGGTCTCCAGTTTTATTATTTCATTAGTTTGGGCTTCCATTGCCTGATATGATATGGATTGATTTGAAATCCCTGAAAAAATCTGTAAGAAATTAAAAAGATTAGCTGAAAAGTAGCAATTATCCGAAAACTCAAAAAATTGAAATATTAACACGAGATAAAAATTTAAAAAAATAATCATTAACAAGAAATTAAAATTAAAAATTAAAAGATTCCAAACCAATTCACTTCACGACGTTCGATGGTTAGTATCCACAATCATCTTCGGGTGATAACTGGACTTATTTCTCCGAGATCTGACTATTTATAGGTCATTCGAGTGCTTTCACCTATCTCCTCTTCCCTTTCTCCGCTTCGTTGGTCTCAGCTGACCTTTTGGTGGGAGTTAGTAGCGTTCCGCTTGATTAGAGATTTGCATATGTTGCGTATCACTACGCTAGCATGCCTAAATGCGTTGTTGGACAACATATATGCGGCTTCTTTGAATTTTCTCCTAAACCAGTATTCCTCCTTGTGGATGATTTCAGCTTGAGCCCATTTAATGTTATGTTGATGAGTCCTAACATGCTCTGCTATTCCTGATTTGCTGGTTTATCCTCGCTGTGTCTGTTTCTTGTGCTCGACAATGCGAAATTTCAATGGCTTCTTAGTTTCAACAATATATGATTCTCCGCACTCGTAGGGTATCCGGTAACTGCAATTCTTGGAATCGCAGACCGCGTTTGGTGGACTGGTTTTCGTGAGGCTGCTACGGTTAGTGTTTCCAGATCTGAAGCAGGTTCTGATGTCATACTTGGATCCAATTCTTCTCATCCTTTCGGACAATCCTCTGGTGTAGGGAAGTGCAAGTACTGGTTGTGGCGGCTTCTCCTCTTTGTGAGGCTCCTGTTGTCTTCTAGCTAGAGTTCCACAATCTCACAATCCTCATCCATTAGATTACCAATAATGCTAGAATAAAGGTGACTTCTATGAATCACCAAATCTCAGAAATACAGCTACAGATAGGTCGAGAAAACTACCAATAGTTTCAAAAGACCACTTTATATCATAAAAGGTTTTCAAAACACTAACCAATCTGAGAGTATATCAAAGAAATCGATCTTCTCTGTCTATTATCCTCACGAGAACTTCCATCGCACACACTGTGATAGGATAATGGGTGAGCCAATTATAGATTTCGGCAAATTTTGATACAAACCTCCGTTTGTCATCAATTGTTCCTATTTCCCTGGTGCTATGAAGTCTTCCAAAATCCACATCTAGATGAGTTTTGAGACACAAAATTTGGGGTTTTCAACAAAAACTTGAGTTAATGTACTCATTTTTTATGATGCGTATTCAAGATGTAGTACCTTTAATGTGCCAGTTGAAGATGGCTTGTGATACATTCGTTATTCAATGAAAACTGAGTATGGGTTTTGTTTCTGTTTGGATTTTTCCATATGTTTCAGTATACATTTGAATGCTGAAGTGATACCATCACATACCGGTTAATATTTCTTCAACATCTCTCTCAAAAGATGGAAGTAAATGGGGTGCATGACGGGCTTCAAGTCCACTTCAATCACCTGTTGACATTATTCATCTGAATTAATCACCTCATAGCCATTTTCATAGATCAAAAGTTATACTTGTCTCTGGGCTCTGAAACTCTTAAGACTTCAAAAGGGAATGAAGTAGATATTGATATCATAATTCAACGCATGTGTCGTCCCCCAGCTCATCCTGTTCACAAGATATCAACGCTCTAGCGAACGCCAATTCTATTAGGGAATCGAAACTTGTTGCTTCTCGATACTGCTCGGTTGAATACATCCACATATCCAGAAATTACTGTTCTGAAAATGTTACCATTTGGAAAAAGTACTCAGTTAGCTATGGGGTGTAGTATATCTTGTGATTTTGGTTACCTTTCAGTGGAAGAGCTTCATAAAGCAACAGTCGAATCGCTCCCTCTACGAATCCCTTCATCGCTTGAAAAGATCGATTACAGCTTGAGAAATGGTTCTGATATAGATTCTGTGAAACATGTTCTTCCTTTCGAATCAGCACACAATTGTTCTGGAACTCTTCAGGAGAAAATTGGATCATATTCTTTGAAAATGCCAAATACGCATCTCATGGTTAATACTTCATAGTTCTCAACTTTTGCTGAAGTTTCATTAATGCAGGTACTGCTTCTTGATGTTCTAAAACTATTCTACATCGAAATTTCCAATCAGGGAGAACAGTTTTACCAAAAGCTTTTGATGCTGAGAAGTTGAATACCAATAGATACAATCATTTTCACTGGAATGTTTCACTTTCTTGAGTTTCTACTCATTTCTGATTTTGGGTCCATAAACTGTTGAACCATTGGGAGAAAAGGTTTCAGCTTTCTACTTCTCCAACTCCACACAAAAAATGTGTGGAACCTCCAAAAAACGGCAGAAAGTAATTAATTCCAAAATGAACACTTCACAGAGATAGAAAGGTCATGCAAAGCAATGACTTTCACGCACAAACTAGAAAAAAAAGCCTTTTCGAATCGACTACTTTAATGTAAACATTGGATTACACGAAAGAAAATATACTTTTGAAACAACTTCTTCTATATTATCATTGATCTATAGGAAAAATACATTTTTCTTTCCACTGTGGCTACTCATCGTTTTGAGGTACAATTCACCACAACTCGAACTTCTCTGTTTGATAACTTTCTCATCTGGAGAACTGCGTTTGAGTAGAATGAACTTTCTAAGAAAGTTTATCCAAATGGATTTAATCTTCAGCGATTCAAATCAAATACAATCACTTTTTTCGCACAGACACCGCCCTAAAGATGTTCCTGTAGTGCTTGTGTTTTGTCGCTAAGAAAAAGATTGTACTCCAAACATTCGATATGGAACTGATTCCGATATTTTTCACTGGATTGGTGTTTTGGTATGAGGCACTTGCCTTATTGCCTCTTCAGTCCCAATCTGGATAACGATTCGTCTAAAAAAAGGTAGCGACAGTGGGTCAACGGTAAAACAATTCTGAATACATTTCTGAAGCTGATATCTGATCCTATCATCGTGGAAATATTCAACATAATTACCAACATAGACGTACAAAATGTTCACAGGATTCAGTGGGGTTTTTTCAAAGAACAGTGGAGAGCTTTTCTGAAACTTCACTCAATATACGAATTTCTAATAAGAAAGACACAGTCACTCTTTTTATCGCATTATGAATGTATCAATATAGAACAATTTGAATAATATCAGAATATATAATAGCAGGATATATAATCCCAACCAGCTGATCAAAGTGATATCCATGTATTCATGAATTATTTTCATGTATTCGGAACACAGAATAAGGCTCGAAACAAAAGTTATTGTTAGAAAAATAAATCTCAATATAAAAATATCTAAACCAGAACTATGCCCCAACAATTTGTCAGGTATTTCTTCATTGAAGGTGACGTTTCTGGGTAGTGACTAATCTTTGAATATTGAAATATCTGTTCAACTATCAAAAGTTGAACGAGCGGACCACCTTTTTTCTGATATCAATCAAGGATCAATATATGTAACTAAGGCATTTTGTGATGAACCTAATATTGTCATGTAAAATATTATTGACAATTAAGTGCAGACTCGTTTCGAAATATTTTTTCAATAATCATTTAACATAAACAACGGTTCGTTGACCACAGTTAGTAAACAAGATGAAATGTCATCCAGAATCAGTTCTCTTTATAAATAACAAGGATAATATTTATTTGTAATAAAAATTTCATACTGATCGACATTTTGTGACAGACGGTGTTGAGAAACTGGATTTAGGTATGAACCAATTCCTTTTGAGAGATTTTTATTTTCATGATTTTTTTCTTACAGAAGAACTGAAAAATCATATTCTACCTGTCTTTTTTCGTTTTATTGTTTCGAGAAACTGAATTGAAGATAGGATAGATTTGCCAGAAATACCCCAATTTCAGTACTGAATGATAAATTATTCCAGATTAAATACAGAACTTATTAACAAAATGAATATCATGTTCGAATTATAATTCAATAGATATTCATTTTGATTTTTATTTCTGCTGAATTCACCAAGCTTTTTCAGAGTGGGCTTCAAAAAATATATTAAGGTTCAGTGAAAATCCACACTCCAATCTTAGAAGGAAAAATAATGAATTGTCAAGAAATATTTCGAAGGAAGTACATTTTCTTTCAAAATATGAAACGAATTTGAAAGACATGTTGCTCACAAGTTCAGCTATATTCTGCTGTATATAGTGAAATTTCTAGATTTTCTACTACTTGAATAATCTTTTTCTATGTTGAGAAAGTGTAGGTTATCGCGTTCCCCATATGTTGATAATTTATAGTATTTTCATTCGAATAATTATGCTTAATCTGTTCGAATCTTCATTTCCAAATTATTTTTTGAAGTTATTTCAACACAACACGAGTGAAGTAACTCATCATCATCGTTAAAAATGCAAATGTTCTTGAAACTCATGCCTACTGTTTGAAATGGGATTTTTTTGTAACAACAATTCAATTAAGTGAAATTCGACCTAGTTTTTTCCAATTTAAAATGATTCAACGGTGATATAAATATGACGCCAACTTGCTGCCAACTAATGAGATTTCTTCATCGCCTAATTGGCGTGCTCAGGAGATAAATATAGTTTAAAAAAACTAAAAAACACGCTTTTATGGCCTACTAAACTGAAAAATGATAAATAAATATAGTTTGAAAAACTAAAAACACACTTTTAAAGAACATCGAACTAAAAAGTTAAAAATATTTTTTTAAATGATTTAAAACAATAACGAACGAAAAATACTAGTATTATTGTAAAAAACGCGTGGGCGCTTTGTGTATCTCAAGCGCCCGTCGCTTTTTCCAAAATAATATTAATATTTTATGTTCGTTATTTTTTTAAGCTCATTTAAAAAAATATGTTCAACTTTTTAGTTCAATGTTCTTTAAAAGCGTGTTTTTTAGTTTTTTAAATTATATTTATTCAACAATGAATTTGTCATTATATGTTTTTTTTGTGATATTCCTATGGCTAAATGTCAATACTATAAGCTTGAGATCTTGTATTCATCATTATATCTTCTCGTGAAATTGGATGACACTCCAAACAATTCAAAATTCTACCTGTGTGATTGGTTTTCGTCAATTTCTTTGAAAGGCTTATAGCTCTCAATTCATTATGTGTGAATATCGCATGATAATATTTGTTTTTGATATCAGTTGGTCTCTATGTGGTCTTTTCAAAAGACAACTCTAAAAAT
Source organism: Leptinotarsa defecta (assembly GCA_015342085.1). Taxonomy (NCBI): domain Eukaryota; kingdom Metazoa; phylum Arthropoda; class Insecta; order Coleoptera; family Chrysomelidae; genus Leptinotarsa; species Leptinotarsa defecta. The sequence continues at coordinate 4,366 of WOGO01009798.1, read as the reverse complement.
CAAGCTTGAAAATGATTGTTTTTGAGATGAAACACTCGAAAATACCTCGTAATGAAGTTGAAAAAACGAAACTTCATGGAATATAATCAATATCGAGAATGAAGAGATGCATTTTTTGAAAACAGTGACTTCTATGAAAACAAGAAACCTAGAAGGAAATATCATACTGAAGTTTTAGGCGTTCACGGCGGAAAGTCATTTGGAAGCTGTGGTTGTACGAGCTAGACAACCGTGCTCCATTGGATATATTAGCTGAAAACTCAGCAGTGGTGGGCAGCAATGCAATCTTCTTCTTGGTAGACTCTCAAATAGCGTAAAATGGTATAGAACATGTCTACTCCATTGAACTGTATCTCATTCTTATAGTGCGTGCTGAGCAACTATATATATTTCCTATTGTCCAAGACAGTGGCATTTTTCATGTTATTTCATGATGTCACTCCGTACTGTAGTCCACCAACAAGTAAGATCACGAAATCTTCGGATACTTGGATTTGATGTTTGGCTAGCGAAGGTTCGCAGAAAGTTATCGAGTTGGCTCAAAACCATATGCGTACTTCAGCCCCAAACAGTATACCCAAAGATTTTGCTAGGTTACTGTATATGTGTTACCTATAATTCTGAAAAAATTGAGAAAAAAGTTCTTGTAACATCGAAAAAAAAATTAATTCATATTCAATGACACTTCCCAGGAGGCAGTTCCGTTATAAATTGAAGATCTATGAGGAAATTCTACCAGTTTCGATTTTATTAACAACAACACAATAGTAGTACAATATTTGTAACTTACTGACATGATTGCAATAAATTTGGTTACAGTTTGTGGAATTCAATATTTTAAATGAATAGTAAGTTAACCTCCACGGACCAACCATATTTTGAAAACGAGTAATTCAAGAATTACTCGAAAACAGTGAGGTTTGGAGATTTTATTTTTGCCATGCATATTGAGGAGACTACGCATTCTCACCTTGCCTACGTCATGTGGCGTATATCAAGGTCGTTCAAGGTGAAACTCAAAACACTTTTTCAAAGTCACCTTGACTACGTCGTGCGACGTATGTAGAAGTCACTTCAAGGTTAGAAGTGATGGGGAGAAGTTTCGAAATCGGCTCAAACCGACTATCATCCCAACTTCAACTGGATGAATTTTCTCGAGGAGAATATCTGGTAGGGGTTGGAATCGAACTTACAACCTTTTTGATCGTGAGTCGGGCGCACTACCACTGCGCCAATTCTCCGCTATCTCAGTTATTGTTTGACCCATAAATCAATTCATGTTCATTTCAGGTCTAAGGAAAACTTTGAAATTTACTTAGGAATATCGTTAATCACTTTCAAATATTCTTACAGTCTCAACGAAGTTGAAAATTAATTCAACTAATAGGCTTCTTAACTTCAATATACCATCAGTTCTTAATTTTTTGTGAAATCATAAATTTTAAATTAGAATTATTCAAAATAGTCAAAGGAATAGGATGGTTACCTACCTATGAACAATGAACTCTAATTATGTATTTTCTAAAATTTTCTTCTTCATCATTTTCACAATGGCAAATGAAATGAAAGGAAAATATTTTTAGGGAAAATTAATTTTTGAGAATGAAAAATTTTTACTTTCTACTTTCCCAAATTTTTTTATATGAAGATGAAGAATTGAGAAGACAAAATGCAATGAAAAACTTCATGAAAATGTTTGATGATGACTTATTTTTTCAGGTATGGTTTTTTCAATATACATTCTAATATGTGGAATTATTTCGTTGGTTATTATATACATATGGTTCATGTACTGCTATAATTATTGGAACAATAGAAATTTCCCTTATTTGAAACCTAGTTTTCCGTTGGGAAATAACCAAACCATGTTATGTAAATTCCCTGGTCCGCATTTGGAAAGCTCCGACTATTATACAAAAATCAAGAAAAAAGGGTATAAATTTGCAGGTGTTTTCTCTATTACTCGACCTATATTGGTGGTGGTAGACCCAGACATTTTAAAGGATATTTTAATAAAGGTAATTTTGTAAAATTTGTATACGGATAGTCCAAAGTTTCAATCATGGTAGTTGATGCACATTCGTTATAACATATAAACATCATTGTATGAACAATATCACATTGATAAATCAGAATTATATGTTCATTTTTTTATGATATGAATAAGAACAATCAAATCCGACATTTCATCACTTCAATATGAGATTATCACTTGAGAGTCGACATCTCACATTGTAGTTTTTGAATACGTTATCTCTTTCTATTTTAGAATTTCAGTTTGCTCTCATTCGCTTCAACATCTTGAGTGATCGTTAACATGGCTTTCGGAAACAAAGATCAACAGGCGACCTTCTATCTTATGTCACCCATGTTTGGAATAAAGCCATCAAGTAACATGGAGTGGCATGTGGTATGAAGGTTTGCTGAACAAACTTCGATGCTATGGCTTGTCAAATCGGTTTTGTGTATGACTCTTCACCTTCCTGAAAGAACGGTTCCTGTAAATGGCTGTCGATGAATATCTCTCCGATATTTTATCCATCAACGCTGGTGTTCCCCAGGGATCCATATTGCCTCCAATTCTATTTCTATTATATATCAACAACTTTTTGCAAAAACTGAAAATTCAATATATTGCTTTGATGAAGACAGTACACTTGTCTCGTCACTCCATTTGGATTCCAGGACATCAGCTGCAGATGCACATTTTCACCGGCAGCAAGACGTTGCATATCTTAATTAGGATCTACAGGTGATTTTGAATTGGCGTGAAAGTAACCAGGTTCAATTCAATGCTACGAAAACCCAGGCATCGGTGTTCTGTAAGAAAATAAATGTCTTCAAACCAGATTTAATAATGTCAGGAGAGACAATTCCGCTTTCTGCTTCTATAAGTTTGTTAGATGTTAAAAGGGATACCAATATGTTTTGGCACAAAAATGTCACTGAAATGGTAAAGGCTGCTTCTCAAAACTTGAAACACTGTAGCAAACTGAAAAAGTGTACACACCTCTGCAAATTTTGATGTTTTATAAATCTCAGATCAGACCTTCTTTGGAGTATTGTTCTCATATTTGGAACTCCGCCTTTAAGCATACTTTGAAGCTGCCGGATTCCATTCAGAAAAAAGCCATTCGCCTGATTCGTTTTTTCCAATAAATTCAATCTCCAGCTATTCAAATCCAACATGAATCGCTAATTTTGTACAGGCACCACTCTTAGAGCGCCTTAAAAGATTTTTCCTAGTGCTAGTGTTCTGTCAATTGGTAAATTTCTAGCTAAAATAAACAACTTTTATTTAGTTCAGATCAAACTTTACTTAGGTAAATTCGTTTGATCTTGTACTTATATTATGTTGGTCCCGTCTCATGAATAATCAAAGATATTTAGAGTAACATGTTGCAAATATATTCAGTCACATGAATTACACTTACTTAAACTAGCAAAAATATTAATACACATTCATTAAACATAAACAGGTAAATTATATTACAATTATGCTTTTAGTACAGGAGAACATTCTCTATTTAACTACTACCAGAACTCCGTATCTAGTGTTTTAATGGTATCCAATGTGAATGTGGTCACCGTCAGCCCTTCTGAAGGCTATAAACTTTTCTCTCTCCAAAATATTTGGTGTACAGCAATTTACAGAGCTGGACGAGCAGAAATTGAATCTCTTTGGAAATTGTAATTTTTTAGATCCGTGATTCAGTCCTGAAAATCGTAAGCTTTCAGCAAAAACTAGCTTATATGTTGGATATGAAGTCCAACCAACATCATATGATCCTAGACACTGCATTTCGACATAAAGTGATTGTATCCTCCTAATGACCAGCCATACGACAGATCTGAAACACTTTCAATAATATAATAGAATTGACCGATACTTGATGACAATATATCATATGGTTTTCAAAAAACATACTTTGATGTGAGATTGTCACGTCTATGGTTTTGCCTACGATATTGCCGCTTTCAATAGAACTGTTTACGTTTAGATATTCTCATCGCTTTCATATGTGATTGATTTTTGTTTCACTGTCGTATTTTCTAATGAGCATGATGAGAATGAATTATTTGATTCACTATCAAAATCTTTTTAGATTTGCAGTTGTCATTGTTCTTTGTGGAAAGTTTAATCGGATCGATGTCGGTTTGGTTCAGTACTTCAATTTCCCTTTTGAATTGAGCTATCTCATCACTGAATACTTTTTGAAGATCTGCTTAGAAAAATCGGTTCAAAATCTGTTTTTCCGTTAATTAGCTGTCGCCCCCATACGAACGACAACTCTCAGAAGTTGAGAAACTTGTGCGAGCTAAGGAACAACGAGGTCTTACCTTTTAACGCGTGATTCCTAACACG
>WOGO01009797.1:0-10056 GCA_015342085.1 Leptinotarsa defecta | reverse complement strand
GTCAATTCAATCTTATTTGAAGTAAAACACTGTACATACTACAAACAGAATCGATTGAGAAAGGCATCAATCTCCAGTATAATTTTCTAATACTGCCAACAGAACCAAGGAAAAGTCCCTTGTTAAAGTGTCAGATAGTTTTAAAAACATTATCTATTATGTAAATTGATGGATGTATCATAAAAAATAAGAAATAAACAACGTATAAACGCTATGAAAACAAAGAAAGTTTCATTTCCTATTTTTCATATCTATTAGATATGCTTATAACAACATGTAGGTAGTTTGCTGAATAAGATACGTTTTTGATGAAATTAATCGTTTTCTATAGAAAAAATGGAAGTGTTAGGTGATTGAAAGTCTGCAGCAGGGGATCGTCAGAATAAGGTATCATCATTTCACAAGTTTTTATTACCGTGAAATAGTAGGTTTTTCTTTTAAGTAGCCACATCTTTGAAAATAGACCGGAGCATCCAATTTTAACCGCAGTTTGAGTGGTCCTAATTTTTCATTACAAAACATGCATATTCAAAGTACCTGATTTGGCCATGAGAAGGAGAACGAGTTAGAAATACGTTTTATCATATTTATAAGAAATAATATGGGCACTCAATTCGTAGTTCATTAATATGAACAAATAAAAAAAATGTTGATTTTTTTTTAGAAAAATTGTTATACAGGTCGTTGTTTTGAAAACTGTCCTAATATCTTCTCGACAAAATAATATTTATAACACAAATGAAAGTTCAGTTCCGGGGACACTTATAACGAATATTTGTATTTTCTCAGTACAATCTCATGAGAGGCTTGCATTTACCCCAGTCAAGTAGTACAACATTTTGAAACTGAATTTCTGTGTTCATTAAATGGGTCCGACCAGTAGTAAGAAACAAGTTTATTACTGATCGATATCACCGGTTCACCGAATAGTTTGAGTCTTTTGATATATTAGATATTCCTGTGCATTCAGCTTTATTGATTTTTTTTTGTTATTTTTAATAACTTTTCAAATTACTACTTTCTTTTAAAAACACAGCAAATAGACTTTAAAATGATTTTAATAAAACAACACTATGAAAGTTTTCAAGTTCTATTAATGTTCAGTGTCCTCATAACAATATTTTCCTTTCCTTACTAAATTAATGAATAAAATAATCAATTATAATGACTTCGTTACTTCACTCGGGTCTTTCGACTAGGAAATACTTGGAAGTTTCGAAAAATATTTATCCCCAGTTGATAACTCGATTCCGTCTCACATAAATTCACCAAGTTGCAATAATTAATTCTTTGATTAATGCAAACTCTGGAATGCAAATGGTAGAAGCGAAACTGAAATATATAAAAGTAGCCTCATCCTCTGGACCGGACAAAATATCAGTTTTCATATTGATGAATAAGCGTCACTTCTATTATTACCTTTGAGTCGCATTTTTGAATATTCGTTTTTTCAATCACACCGTCCGTCAGTCACACCCATCTATAAAAATGGTGACAAACTCGATTCTATCAACTACAGACCGATTTGTTTGGTATCTATATGTGTTAAATTTATGGAAAGAATTATTGTCGATACTCTGGTACTTTTGTGACTGAAAATTGAGTGATTCCATCCACCAAACATGGCCCTCTATCCGGAAGATCATCAACTTAGTTGCTATATTACTTGGATTTGAGTCCATTTATCCATTATATTACATTTACATTGACTCGCATCGATTTTTGGAGTGTTTGGTGAAATTTTCAATATAAATTTTTCACTCACGCTTCTCTTTCTTTTTGAACCTCACCTGTGTATACAAATATAATGCATTTTTCATTCGGATAAAATAAGCTATGCCTCTGCGCGTTTTTGTACTAATAAATAATGATAAATAAATACGAATATACATATTCACTTCTTGCTTTAGAATTTGAAATAATCCGATGAAAACTAAGTGTATTCATATCTGACAAAAGTTATTCTGTCAACGATTATTATAAGTAGGTATTGTTTTTTTGATAGAAATTGTTCTGATGCAGATTCTGTGAAACCTGTTTCTTTGTTACGAATCAGTAGAAAGTTGTCCTGAAAATCTTGCTAAAAATAATTGGATTAGATAATTCAAGAAACATTTGCTACATGAATAGCATTTTACATGTTGTTCATGACGAAGAATTTCAAGGTTTTAATGATGAACGAGAACGAGAATGTTTCCTACTTATTCACCAAACTCAAAACAATCGTTCATACAGTTGCAGTTTCGTAAGAATATATCATCTTTCATACCAAGCGATTTCCTGGAGTCTTTGAAGTCCACTAGATACTCGTTAGGACAAAAAGAGGATTGTTACGAATTCTTGGTGCTCTTGTTGAATACTCTTCGTGATCAAAAAATAGCAGAATCAATACTCCTGACCACTCTGGATTGAATATTTCCGTACAGTCTATCTCGTATTGTGTTTGTAGATATTTTGCCGGAAAAATCCTCACTTGTTTACTTTGTAGTAAATGTTTAAGAGGTAGCAAAAACGAATGTGAGTTTCTGGAACTTTAATTAGCGTTTCCTAATATGACTGATAACCAGTCCGTGCAAAGCTTGTTGTTGAATCATCTGAAAATGGAACTTTTAACGGGTGATGATCAACTGTATTGCCAATCATGCGCCAAACTGACTATTATAAGAAAACAGGTATAGCTGAGGCACCAGTCAATCTGATAATAACACTGATGATCTTCAAACATGACTCAACCTCTGACGAAAGCAACACACTCTTACGTAGGTTCGAAATATATGAACACTTCAATCTAGCAGACCACTATTATAATCTTCATGTAGTCATTGTTAACTGTGGTTCTGGCGTTTGAATGTGGTCATTATTACACATTTGGTCAAAGACGAAACGGACTGGTTTAAGTTTCACGAGAGTCGTGTTATTAAGTGTTCTGACGATGTCTCGAATTTACTGGAGCCTCTGGAGCAACCTACATTTTGTTTTATGAAAGAGAGGACATTGGCAGATTAAGATCTTCATATGATGTGGTGCTGCAGGTTTTTCCGAGTTTTCCTGCAGCTGAAAAAGCAAATGCACCACTGGAATCAATGAAGTCGCCCTGGAGCGCCAATTAATTTTTGTTGCTATTTCATAGTTTCATGATTTGTATTACTTTCTTCTTTACTATTACAATATATGAATTACTTTTAATAGAAATATACTATATCCAGAATCTATAAAATTTGTACAAATCCAGTGTCATTTACCAGACACCTTTGTCCAAGTCTTCCATTGTGTTTTTCAACGCGGATTTCAATACCTCTTTAAGTTGGTCCAGCATATTTGTTATTGCAATCCTTATAACCTAAACAAAAGTCTGTTTCAGTGAGAAATGTTAATTTTTTCTGCCAATGTAAATAAATAAATATTGGAATGTTTATACACAGCTGCCACAAAAAATTAATGTTTTGTTGTGGTTCTTAGGAACGTCATTTTAATGCGTTGAGAAAAACGATCTTCAACATTTCATACTTGTCGAGACAATTATAATTCACTAATTTGGAACTCTTATTCAATTCAACAGCATGATTCAGAAAGAAGAATAAACCAATGACAGTGTTTCAACAGAATAAAAAAAAGCTTTGCGCACAACAAAGTTAACTGACCAAGACATGATGGTAATAGGTATGTTGAAGAAAATCATAAGAGAAAGATTTCGGAGAATCCACTCGACTTATGGTTCTGTCGAACCATAGAATCAAATAAAAACCAACCAAAAGTATCACAGAGTTGAGTGGCATAATGTCATTATGCAATTCAGAGACAAAGCAAAACCCTGGAAATGTGAAACAAATAATGGAACCTGAAGAAAAATGGGAGTCCGTAAAATTCATCAAGTAGTTAATTAAAAATGAGAAGTGGTGATACGTATAATGAACGACAAGAACATGTGTTTTTATAGAATCATTATTCGGAAAACTGACCAAAGAAATATAAATCACAAGTAAAACAACTACATAAAGATGGAGATAATGATGTTGAATGAAGTAGGTAGTTAATGGAAAATAAGTAGACTGAAGTTCAAGTTCATGGATGCATATATTCCTTTTTGAATTAAACGAACTTCTAACATCGAACCTTGGTTCAACAAAAATTGCGAGCACACTGTCGCCTCCAAAAATCACGCCTACCGGCAGTGCAAACTTAGAATAAATTAAAGCAAGGAACTTCACAGTCAGAGAATAATGCTACACTGCTTGCCAATCCCAACAGGTCTAGATCCTTCTAGTCGGTAGCTAAAGCTGTTAATCAAAACTTTACAAAATCCTCAAACCTACTAGCTGAACAATTTGTGTCCCATTCAACAGTATATTTTTTGGAAAGGCACCACCCACTATTCCCACACTAGAATCCGCAATGAAGGAGATTACTTTTCGACAATGTCTAATCAGGCGAATTTTGAAACAGCTCAAGATCAACAAGGCGTCTGGTCCTGATGAAGTGTCTTACAAGGAAGGGTTTTTTTCTTCTTGTTGAAAGATTGCTCGCGCTCAGCCTATTCCCAAAAAGGGCATGAAAAATCTCCCAAATAACTATAGACTAGTCGCCTTGCTATCGGTGATATCAATCATCATGGAGAAAACAAGCCGTAAAGCACCACATCCTCAAATATTGGGAAGGTTTCAACATCTTGAGCGATCATCAATATGGCTTTCGGAAACAAAGATCAACAAGCGACCTTCTATCGTATGTCACCCATATTTGGAATAACGCAATCAAGGAACACGGAGAATAAAGAGCTGTTGCGCTTTATGTTTATGCGGCATCTCTCTAACCGTGTGTGGCATGAGAGTTTGCTGGCCAAACTTCGATGCTGTCGCTTGTCGGATTATTTTTGTGTGTGGATCTCCAGCTTCCTGGAAAAACTTTCTTTGCAAGTGGATATCTCTCGAATACTTTAACCATTAACGCTGGTGTTTCCCAGGGATCCATATTGTCTCCAACACTCTTTTTATTGTATATCAATGAATTATTGAAAAAAACCAAGAATACAATATATTGCTTTGCTAATGACGGCACACTTGTTTCGTCATTCCATTTGGATTCCAGGACATCGGCTACGGATGCACATCTTCCCCGGCAGCAAGAGGTTGCTTATCTTAATGAGGATCTAGAAATGATTTCGAATTGAGGTGAAAGTAATCAGGTTCAATTCAATGCCACAAAAACCCAGGCATCGATTTTCTCCAAACCGGATATAATAATGTCAAGACAGACAATTTTGCTTTCTGCTTCGATAAGTTTGTTGGGGGTTAAAATGGACACCAATATGTCTTGACACAATCTTGCCGCTGAAATTGCAGAGGTTGTTCTTCAAAAGCTTGGAACACTGTTCCGAACCAGAAAACTGTACACACCTCAGCAACTTTTGATGCTTTATAAAGCTCAGACCAGACTTCATTGGATTATTTCTCTCATGTATGGAGCTCCGCCTCTAAGTATACCTTTAAGCTGCTGGATTCCATTCAGAAAAGAGCCATTCGCCTGACTGGAGACGTAAACATCACTTGCAACCTTGATAGTCTGTAACATCGAAAACAGTTTGGAGATTTGTTTCGCTTCTATAGATACTTTAGTGTTCAAGTTTAAAATATGTTTAAAATGTTTTTTCCGTTAACTTGATCTCCAACAATTCAAATCCAATGTTAATCGCTACTTTCGCACCGTCATAGCCCTTAGAGCGCCTCAAGGATTTTTTTAGTGCTTGTGTTTTGTCCTTAAAAAAACGCTGAAGCTGTTTTGATCATTTCTTGGGTTTGGATTTATTTTACTGCACTATTAGTCATAGGGAATCGCTCGAATTCCTGGAGTTATTTACGTCCCAACTAGCTTGATTGAGCTTAATTGGGCGGTCGTGGTCATTGTGTTCTATGTACAGTGCGATCGAAAGGGACGGGATGTGTCAGTAAGACGTGACTTCAACACAGCATCGCGACGACGCTGTGTCTTGGCGTGGATGCGGGTGAGTCATTCGAATAAGAAACGAGAGCAGATTCGAGAAACCATAGTAGCTGTATTATCAAATTCGTAGAAAGCATAAGAAGTATTCATAATTTTCGATGGTATACTTTAGAAATTGTATACTCATCTTACGAGTAAAGGAAACAAACATATTCTGTGGTTATATAAATTCTAGGAACTGGCTTTGAGTGGAAACTGTCATTAATGTATTTGTTTGTATTTCGGACTATACCGCCATATATTTTTGAAACAGAAAGGTTTTGACTTTCTACTTCTCCATCTTTTTGCAAAAACAAATTAAATGAAAAAGTAAATTGATGGATGTAGCCGTTACTACGTGGTAGGAAATCATAATGAAGAAACAAGAATTGAAACTTTCTATGTTTCTTACCAGTGGCGGATTTAGGCTTGATGCCGCCCTAGGCCCTGTTCATCGCGCCGCCCTTAATGTTAGAACGAATTTTATTAAGTTTGATTCAATATTATTATTTTAAATTTTAAATAACTTCATTTAGAATCCAATTTTCAATTATAACTAATGAACATTACAGATACATAAGTAATAGAGATTAGACAAATAAACGAATATTTTTTTTGTTAATCAGTTTAAAAGTTTCTTTTTTCTGGCTTTGGTCTGCGTAAAAATATAAAATACATCATCATAATCAATTTCTTGAACTAGTTGAGCTTCATTAGATAGTAATGCAAGAGCATTAAGTCTATCTTGACCCATACTTGCACGTAGGTAAATCGGTTTTTAGTCTTTTCAAAGTAGAAATAGTTATTTCTCCTGAACTATTTGTTGCCGGATTACAAAAAAAATACGTAAAGCAATGCCCACATTTGCTCCACATTTGAAGACTCCATTGCATATTTTTTACAGAGTGGACATCTTCTGTATTTGCTGAGGAATCTTTGAGTCTAATATTCTATAGAATTTTTTTATAAAAATTAATTTGAACTCATTGTTATTGTCGGTCTCACACTATATTGGCTTGTCAGATGATTCAGTTTTTTCTTCGAAACTATCTACACAACAGACGCCAGGAAGTTGGTCTTGATGGAGTCCATTAAAAACAGGCGTTCCACACTGATCAATTCTGGGCCCTCTCCTATTTACGATATACACTAGTCACTAGTCTATTAGTGAAATGCCTTCAATATTGCAGTGTACATCTTTATGCCGATGACACCCAAATCTATTATTCTTTTGACGCTAATACGCGGATCAATCATGATCTCGACTTGTGCTTAATGAATAATACATTTGAGTCGGAAATACTAATATTTGATCCAAAAAATCACAGAGATATTGTACAACAACTAAATATAAGTATAGGCTCTGTATTTCATCAGTTCGGACTTCCATTGTCTAATATAATATAAATTGATTTGAAATCCCTGAAAAAATTAAAAAATTAAAAAGATTAACCGAAAGTAACAATTTTATTCAACAAAAATCTGAAATTACAAAGAAATAACATACAAGCTACAACCAGAAAATAAAAAATTGAAATATTTATAATAATATTGTATGTTATTTCCTTGTAATTTCAGTTTTTTGTTTAATAAAATTGTTACTTTCGATTAATCTTTTTTATTTTTTTATTTTTTCAGGAATTTCAAATCAATTTATATTATATTAGACAATGGAAGTCCGAACTGATGAAATACATTCATTAAATTGTTATCAATAATCTTTTAGAAATATTCATATACGAAGATTTTTGGAAATTTTTAATGTTAAATTATTCTCTTGAAATTGTTTTCATGTTTGTTTCTATATCACCATTTTGTCGAAGTTATTCCGAAGAGTATAATAATTATTGGATCATCAGCAAATAATTTAACCAATTCCTTCAGGGCTAAATTTGTTATTGAGTTGATGTATATTGAAAAAAAGGAGTGGACCAAGAATAGATCCTGTCTGTGCCCCAAAATTCATTTTTCTTATGGAACGTTTTTGATTTTATATGCAAAAATATTGTTGTCTATCACTCATATAATTTACAAACCAATGAAGGATATGCAATCTAATTCCGAAATTTAAAAAAAGTTATTTGCATTTTCCAGGTATACCACAGATAAGTGTAAGCAGACCTTCAGGAATAACTCAAACTACTGCCCAGAGTATACCACAAAAAAGTGTGAGCAGACCTTCAGGAATACCTCAAACTACTGCTCAGGGCACTATTCCTCGTCAAATAGCGGCTCCCTCTGGAATACCTGGAGTTCGTCGACCCGCCACTCTTCCTCAGAAAACAGTTGAATCAACACCCCAGCCACAACTCAGGAAGCAAACACTTGCCGTTCCATTGGAGGGTACTCCAGACAGAAAGAGTCCCTCCCCAGGGACCTTTGCTCCTAAGACGGAACGGGTACTACCTGTCTTGCAATCCAAGATATCTAAACCATCCAAGCCGTACGGAATAGGAGTTAATGTACCCAAGTCTTTATTAACGGAACCTAAGATGTTTCACAGATCTGAAAGGGTAACCCCTGAGGATAGGAAAAGGCCACCGTCTAGGGAGAGGCAGCAAGCACCAGTCTCTTTAGAAGATCAAGTCAATCAATCGCTCTATAGAAAATCTTCTGACAAACAAAAGAAAAAGGTTTCTGCAAAAGGTGATTCATTCATAATTGTTTTTTAATAGCTTCTGCTCGCGATTTTGTCTGTGTGGACTTCAATACTTGGGTTCAGAGAGAAATGGAATATGCAAAAAATGTCGACTATACAGGGTATTTACTTACTACGGTACAAAACTTCAAAAGAAAACACAAGCGACAAAAAGTTGTATTTTCACTTGATTATTCCAAAAAAAAAAATGAAAAACTACAACAACAAGTCAGTGGCGTACTTTTTCTCCCAATATTGTTGGCTGAGGTGCCCACTGAGACTCCACTGGACCCAAACATTTCTATCTCCGTTTCTCAGAAACGGAGCAACTCCGGACATATGTTAACAAGAACTTTTTATCTCAAAACGACATAAGGAATCACCATCTGAAGTTTCGTACCGTAGTTAGAAAACACCCTGTATAATAATTATATGGGTGAAACAATTGATCTCAATAATTTCTTTCATTATACGTATTTCTCTTCAGATCCAAGTCTATACAAACGAAGTCATGGGCAGAATACAGAACAATAAGCAAAAAGTTTTATTTTCAATGATTTTTGTCTTTTCCGAAAATTATGTTTCGATTTAGAATGGCACCTAGAAACTTTTTGAAAAATTTGAGGTTCTGTTAAAAAAACTGCAAAATTAATAATCAGCTAAGTGAAAAAAAATAAATAGGATTCTTTTTTGCAAATATTTCGAGAAGTATTGAAAATATTCGAAATATGGGAAAATATTCGAAATATGGGAAAACAATTGCAGAGAAAGAAATTTCGTAAAAGAAGGTAATTTACGAAAAGTTATTACTAATATTTATTAGTTTATTCATTTAGTAAGTAATAGTTTTATTAGAGGTGAATAAATATAGTTTAGAAAAACTGAAAAACACGCTTTTAAAGAACATCGCACTGAAAAGTTATAAATAATTTTTTAAAAATGAGCTTGAAATAATAACGAACGAAAACTACTAATATTATTGTAAAAAAAGCGTGGGCGCTTTGTGCCATATTTTTTCTATATCAAGCGCCTGTTTCGTTTTTCACAATAATACTAGTATTTTTCGTTCGTTACTGTTTAAGCTTATTTTCAAATAAATTATTTTTAACTTTTTAGTGCGATGTTCTTTAAAAGCGTGTTTTTTAGTTTTTTTAAACTATATTTATTTTTCATTTTTTAGTTTTGTATGCTATAAAAGCGTGTTTTGTAGTCTTTTTAGGCAATATTTATTTTATCTTAACTTTAGTATCAGTCAGCCGTATATTGTTTAGAAAAATTACCATTGATATGTTCCGATTCAGGAGAGGGAGCCTGAAAATCAGCTACCAAGCCAAAGGAAGGCAGCATCAGGCGCGCAAAGGAGGGTTACAAATAATGCAGCAGGCGCGCGTTGATAAAAAAATACTTTTTTTCAAATGAAGAAATACTTGTAAAGTGTGTTC
>WOGO01009796.1:0-10056 GCA_015342085.1 Leptinotarsa defecta | reverse complement strand
CAAAGTGAATTTAGAGCAAACTAAAACTTCACAACGAACAGAATACAATTGTGTTATACAAGACACCGAACATAACCTCAAAGTTTTTGTTTAGAAGTGTCAAGCGCCGTTTATCGTACAATCCGCCACTAAACTCCTGCCACAGTTTGAAAACCTCCGAGTTAGTGAATAACATCAAAAACACAACGTTGAATTCATATAGTTTGATGTCCAACATTTATTTCCTAGTATTTCGCCAAATTGATCATCTTTTAGACACGAACAGTGTTAATTCTGTAGAAGCACAAGAAATTCTAGATCTGATTACTATTTGTCTATCTCGAAATTATTTTCAATTGAATGATGAGTTTTATCTACTAATGCAAAACCAGAAGTCCTTTGCTAGCCGAAATTTTTATGGATAACCTCGAAGATGGATAACCTTGAAGAAGAAATTCACAATAATCAGTTGATTAACAGTTCCTTGTACTGGTACAGATACGAAAATGGCATCTCAGTGTATTTTACTTATTCAGGTACGCAGTTGAGCAAGTTTGTCAAATTTGTCAATTCAGGAATATGTCAGCGATAACTAAAAAATGTGGCTGAGGATGAGCAGAAATGTCCACCCCAATCTACCGCTTGGAATTTGGCTGAACATAGCAGATCACCTAGTGATGTAATACAATGGCCAAGGCGTAAGCGCATCTTCGGCGCCGATACCAAAAGGAGAAAGAGAGCAAAGGAGGTAGGAGTGGCAGCAACTAGAAGTGCACCCTCCTCATCCCCCACTCCACCTCCAACAGCAAGGGCACTTCCTGCGGCGGACGCCAAGAGTTTCGCCTTGAATAAAGGCAAAGAACCGGCTGCCTCTGCAGGAAAGCTCCCTCACTTGTGCATCTCCATGGATGGAACCCCAAGAAGGTTGAAGAAGCCGCGCAACAACAGTAATGTCGCTGCACCTTCCAAAACCTTCACCGTGAGACAACTCAAGGTTGCCAAAGAGAGTGTGTGTTCGGCGAGTCTTGGCCTATACCTGCCAATATAAAGGAGATGTCTCCTAGTGACCTGTCCACCTTCCAGGACAGGATGGACGATGACCTAAGAGGATAACTCCTCGGGAGGATGGATGTGGCCTAAGTGCTGTGGGTCTACGCTCACCCTCCCTACTCTACAAATACAGATAGATTGATGAAAGGATCGACTACCAGATTTAAGTAGAGTCTTTGACGTCTCTCCTTATGTTCCCATTATTTCTTATAGAATAACAGTTTTTTACCGATCAATAACTTTTTGGAAGTAGGCTTGGTGGTCTGATATTTTAACACTTGTACGGATTTCAGTTCTACCAACGAATGTACCAGCTTTCTTCAGAGAGACTTCAATGTTCATTCATTATTTTATGATTTTGTTGAGTTTCTCTTTGAATAATAATGGTATCGACTACACTTCCATTATATTAGTTTGTAATACTAAATAGTCAAAAAAACCTTCAACACTTCAATAGGTTTATTATACTGTAAAAATACGAGATGTTCAGTTTTCAATCAACTCCAGTAATGTTTGCATAAAAAGTTTTTTGAAGGAAACTCTCTTAGTGGTTTTGATTAACGCTCTCTTCGCCCGATACCTCCTGAAAATTGGACCGATTGTTAATCGTATTCATTTCCAAGGCGACACTTTCGACACAAAAGAATGGAATAATGGCAAAGTGAAAGAATTCCCGGTTTCAGCAGAGAGCGAGAGGGATTGCCTAGAGACCCAGGGAACTTCTCAATGCGGAATCATCATTTTTCTCAGTCTCCCGAACAACAAAGTCCACTTAGTCATCGTCGAAAACTGACCGAAAAATACAAGGGAGAATAAGCGCTGCGCCAATTCAACACCATCTTTTCAAAGTGTGTTCGGCGAGGATAAATGGACCCGTCTTCGACGCATTAAAAATATTTCTCAGTGTTTTTTCTTGCTCCGATGGAAGTGAACTACAAACTGTACCTCCCGTTAAGAGGTTCATGTAAATGCAGTCACGCATTTGTCATGAATTTGAGTATGTACCGGATGAGTAATAATGAGATGAACCAAATTCGAGTAGGATTAATATCACATTAAATATAAAGTGTGGTTAATGAATAGTTGGTGTTACTATGAAAGTAGAACAACCTTTTGGAAAACAACCTTTTTGTACAACTGTCATTGAAAGTGACATTTTTAATAGTTGTCAAGAATATTAAAAAATGAAATTTTATTATGAACAATAGATATAGATACAATTAAATTCTGTTACAAATGTATCACATACATAATTACTTACAATAAATACGTTGCATTACGCCCCGAAGAGCGTAATGCAATGTATTTATTGAAATAGTCATTGTTTTTTCCAACAATGCAAAAAAAAACTACCTATATTCGTTTTTGTGTTTGGAATTTGAACAATCAATGATTTATTCATTAATTCAATGTCTTCCATTGATGAATGGCACAATTCTTCACGCCTGCAGGCTCCATATTTTCCGAAAATAGGAGCAACTTTTATCATCAAATATTTTTCATCTGGCGCCTCTTTTATAAAACTCTTGACTTGTTCAAACGTGAGACTTTTTAATTTTTTGGGCCTACAACTTTCATTTTTTCGCTTCAAGAATGCTATTACCTTGAAATATTTGTTTGTATTAACACCATTTTCAACGATCGCACTCGACTTCATCATTGAACATTTGCTTCACAAAGTTGAAGAGTTCCATACAATTCAGTTCTATAAATTTCAGTTAAAGCTCTTTTCGCAGCCTCTTCAATATCGTCAGGAACACCCAATTTCTCACTATTGTTCTTCATTATGCAAGACATTGATCACCAGCAAGAACTTCAAATAAAATGTGTAAGCGTAATCAATACTGTGTGTTGGTAACCAGGTGATTCGGCGTCACCTGACACGGCCACTTCACAGCAAATGTGATAACATGAAAATAGTTAACAGACAAGAGATATCAAAATTTGTTTTTATAGAAATATTAAATTTATCTATTTTATTATGAAAACAGATCAGTTGTACAAAACACTATGTTTGATATTTGTGTTGAAAGTAAGTTTCATTTTGTTCATGACCATTTCACCTTACTTTTAACACTCATATCATTAATAGCTATTTTGGCTTTCGGATCTCAATCCTTATACAGAAAATGAGGGAGAGATACTTAGGAATAATTATTCTAATTTTCAGTGACATGACAATATTATCGAGTTGAATTGTACTTATGCTTTCGGTTTCATTTCCATTCTTTGGGAAACATAATAATAATGATGAAGGCCTTTATTATTACCAAAATTAATACACATGCCATAAAATGAAACAAATATTGAAATACGAAATACGGAATTTGGGACACTCATTCACAAACTCGTATGAACTTGTATTTTGACATCCTCAAAATTGTCTCAAAACCTACATAGTAGGTTTTGAGTAGTTGTAGTAGGTTGTAGACTATACTATTAAAACGAACAAGGTCACAAAAATCGATTTTTTGAACATTTTTCGCAAATATCTCGTTCTCTATAGACTTTTCGCTACAGGTTTTGTTTCATGAATGTCATCATTGAAGGTCAACCGGTAGTCCCGGTCAGAAACTCGCCATGTAATAAAGTTCATTGATTATTGATAAATATATAAGTATTAATAGTTTTCATTTCATATCAACTATTACGATATATTCGAAAATTATTTTACTCGCGTTTCTATTTTTAATTGAGTATCAATTTATTTAGTAACACTTTCCTACCCATATAGTTATAAAATTATTAAGGAAAATACTTAAGTTAGAAGAAAGAAATTTTTTATTAAGGTTTTTACCAAAAAATACTCCTTACATTTATTATTAGGAAAGTTGAAAAAATTGATAAAAATTACAATAACTACAACTTGTTATTTCAATTACCTTCTTCTTCTTTATCGTCGTCTTCTGACCGCAATAGTATTTCTTTATCGTCAACATTTGTCGCCAGGGCTTTGATGATTTCGAGATCGAGGGTTCTGTCTTTATTGCCATCGTTCTGATATGGTAAAGCATTGAGACAAACTTGTCCATTACACTAGCCACAGCCACATGACTTACCAGCTCACTACAGTATGATCCACAGACTGTTCAATAAAACAATGTCCACAGAGAATTTTAATAAGGAATTGAATTTGATAAATTGCCGTGGATAACAATGCCGACCCGAATGCAATTAATCACATCCTTGTTAAAACACTTTTCAAACAAGTTATTACCCGAGTATACTCTCACGTCAAAAATAAAACTGGCACTTTCAAGACACTACAATAGACATATTAAAAGGCTATAAGATAAACTAAATAAAGATAGCGTATGAGACTGGTAACTCTTTAGGCAGACATATATAGAACAAGTTACACATAGACCAAGATAACAGATCAAGTGTCTACAAACTAAAATGCGGATAAAATGCCCAAAAATGTATGTAGAAAGGAAGTTTCAAAATGGGAATATTGAAACATGAAAGGAGTGTTTCACTGAAGAAGACCAATTACACCTATGCGTGCCACCTTCTGGAGAACAATCACCATTTTAGCACTATCCATGACATACTACACATAGAAAGTGACAGAAACTGAACCTGCCGGAGTCTCTGGAAATCAGTAAGAATAAACATTCTAATTCCCTATAGAACGACCAACAAGAGGTTCACCACTCATTATTTGTTCATGAGGTCAACAATCTCATTCATATTCAGAACTCACCTACTACCTGTTATCTCATCAACTATCAACCAACTAACGCCGCTACTGGTTGTCGTGAATCGATCATGACTTGGACAAGGTAGCGCTCAACTCGACTTGCGCTTTGCGATTGTTCTAGATGTTGCTTTGATAGACTTCTAGCAACTTCCCTGTCGGCTTTGATATACTTCCATTGCCATATATAAACACTATCAATACGCAGATCGAAAGATCTCAGAGCACTCCTAGATTGAAAGAAGTAATTTGACAAGAAGATAGGCATTTGAAGTTTCAGTTAAAATGTTTGTGTTGTATTGTGTAGCAGCGAAATGAAGTTGAGTTTAATTGTACAGTGTAGTCAATTATTGTCGAACCCACGGGAAAATCGTGATAATGCTGTTGTACATATGAGAATTCTAATCCATTGTGTACTATTTATTACTACAAATGAAGCTACGGTGTTAACGAAACCTGTCCAGAATCAAAGAAATGTTTGTGAAGATTGTTTATTTATTATCACGGATAAATAATAATAGAAATAGGAGGAAATAAAATATCATACGATACATGTTCTTTTATATTCCATGGAACTCGTACTGTGATAAGTCGCCAACCGGGTGACGTAAAATAAATACTATTATTTAAGTTATTTTCAGATTTTGAGTTGTGCATAAAACTGTATAGAAAACCCAACCTGCCATAATTCTTCCACCAATGACGGCGATGATCTGTCACATAACTGGTAGGAGCAGTCCATAGATCATAATCTTAATGAAATATTTCATAATATGTGACAAATGAGAAACGAAGCATTTCTGGGGCGTTTCTATAAATACGAACAGGAAACGTATGGTTGTTACTCGATTATTATAATGTACAACTATTAATAATTTTCAGCACTACATACACCGACTCGCACGGCGAACAACTTGTTTAATTCCGCAACAAAAACAAAATGAAAACAAATAATTAATAACTCCCAATACACGAACATCCTGTACACCTATTAATCCCGTCGTTTTTCGACCAGTCAAGGTAATTTCATACTCTCTTGTTCAATTCCAAATGAAGATGTAGTTTGAAGCGAAATGAAAAATGACAAAGGGAAATAAGACAATAAATTAAGGCGGAGATTGATGAAGATGACACCGTTGTGTGGACCGAGACTAATGCGTGTGTCTTGTCGCTCTGGATGGTTAGTTATCCAGTTATTTCTCCGAACCTGCTACTGTTGGAGCAGCTCGTTTATATTTACGGGTTAATTTACATTTACATGTTTTTAATTTTCAGGTTTTGATATGACGCACTGCACAGGTATTCTAAGAGATTATATTAAATTTTGCATGAAGTCTTTTGAGTGTTCAGTTTCTATGAAGGTGTTTCAACACGAATTCCTTCTCAAGTTTTTTTGAGTACACATATATTCTGTTCTTATTTGAAATTGCAAACTAGTTGTTTTTTAGTTGTTTAGTTGTTTTCTATTTGAGTAACTATGAAGAAATTCCTATTGAAAATGTGTTGAAATCGTGCTTCTTGTTCTCCTTTGATTAACAGTGCAAATATTCTACCTTCTATGAGCTACATAATGACCTACATTGTAGAATATTTCAGAACGCCGAAAACAATATTAGCCAAAACCGTAGATTATTTCGAATGCATCTTTCTGGAATGATACTATTTCCCTCAATCGAATAACAAAACTATGACTAACTATAACTAACTAGCAACTCATTAATAACTATGGTTATCAATGAGTTGTTTTGTACACTCAATGAATATTTACTATACTGACAGAAATTTGGTACTCTATGGGGGAGACTGGTGTGGGTTGTAATAATTTTCACAAATAATTTTTTTTCAAACCAGTTGAACTTTTTGAAATTTTCAATTTACTCTAACCTATACTAGGCACTCTATTAAGAATATCTTCAGCACAAAAGCTGACTATATATTACAGAAATGACCCTTTGTGCAACTTCCTAATGAATTAGAGTTGACACCTTACTGGTGTAACAGAGCTGGTGTTGATGGTAACAGATATTAAACTATAAAGTAAATAAATCAAGTAGCATGTAGAGAAACATATATTACATAGGACGATGATAGAACATTTATGTAAGCAGTAACATACAAAAGCAGTAACAAATTCTGGTAACATTTTTTCAGAGGAAAACAACTCACCACTATCAGAGTCACAATTGAAGCAAATATAGAATGGGCTTTTTTTATACATTTTAAATGTGCCCAACGCTTACATTCACGACATTGTAACCAATCTTCGGAGTTTGATGATCACCACACACCAAGCACAAAACATGCTAATCGGAAGAATCGTATGAATTATTTTCAGGTACTTTCAGAGTTATTTTTCACTTTTTTATATTGGATATTGTCGATGGGAACGATTTTTTCTGTAAGTTACGATCAATCTGCACTTTACGCTTGACGCTGTTCCTTTCCTTTGAATTTTCTTCAATCAATATCTTCGTCTGCTGCTGGATTATTAGGCTTGGGTGGCGGAGTAGTATGTCTTTTTGGTGACGGTTGTCTTGGACTGCAGATTCGGGTTGATTATTTTCTACGCCTCCTTCATCAAGATGCCTATCGATTACAGCTGATGCATCAAAATCACTACCTCTGAAAATCTCTCGATTGAAAGGCCAAATATCAGTGCAGGAGAAACCAGCAAGAATATTAGCAGGCGTAGTGGCTGGCCAAAGGAAGTCAAGTTCTCACAATTGAAGGCGAATCGTATATAGTCATCCTTTTGCCAGAATTGTTGTCATCCACTGGTCACCAGCATTATGGGAATATTTCTTGAAAGGACCATACACCCCCTATCTAAATGTTGAAGCCTATCTCTATCAGAGATAGGCTTGCTAAGACACCTTTTACATTGCCGTACAATTTAGTATGGATTATCTGTTCGAATAGTTTGGAAGGAGCACACATAATAGATATCGGTGTGTAATTTTTATATCACGTTTGTTTCCTGTTTTATGAACTGGTGTGCATATTGAAGTTTTCCATTGCGTCGGAAAGGTAGCATTGTTGATTATGATATTAAATATGTGCAGTAGTGGGTGACGTAACCATTCATGGCAACCCTTCACTATATACGGCGGTATACCATCTACACCTGCAGATTTTTTTGGCTTTAATTTCTTTACTGCATCATCAAAGTCCGATTCAGTTATAGATGTAATTGAGAAGGTATCGTTAGTTACGTCCTGAAGACTATTAAAAGTTGTTTCATAATTGCTCGCGTTGGTAGAGTACACACTCTGCGAAATACTGTGGTCTGAAATAAATGGAAAGAGAGAAAGTAATGAAATCGGCACTGCCTTGATGCACTGGATATCAAAACTTCCAGAAAATATCAAAGAAATTTTCTTATTTTCCGATACATGCGGAGGCCAAAATAGGAATCAACACTTATCCGCATTACTGCTCTACCTTACACAAATCACACATATCGATGTTATTGAACAAAAGTTTTTGGAATCGGGACGTATGAAGTTTGCTTCAAATAGTGCATCATTTGGAAAATTGATTACAAGAAATTAAAGAAATTCCTTAATTTTTTTTTAGATGCGAAAATCATCTAGGCCCTGTTGAAGAAAGCCAATGAATGCGGCAAATCGATTATGATCCAAATCGGTATTCAAGATGTTTGAATTAAGTTTTTTCATCTCATTTCAAAATAATGACAAGAACAATTTTTTAAAATATGAGTCGAGCGATACTTGATGAAAATCCACATTTGGTTTTTCTATTCAAAATAACAACTTTTGATATAACCGGACAGATCGTCATCAATTACTTCTTGTATTAATTTTCCGGTTTTCAAAACACCCAGTAGTCCTCAACTAGAAACACCCTGAATATTTTGATGTTACAGTTTCAACTGCCCATAATATATCATATTACTAAGTCATGTTGTGGTGCATTGACTATTTCTTTCAAATCTTTCTTTTTCTTCGGAAATAACATCAAGTTTGAATTGAATATTTTCAAAAGGAGGTCTAGCTCCAGTGGAATTCATGAAAACCTATTTTCCAAACGCTAAAATTCCCCTCATTTCATTCCCTGAATATCGGATTCACTTCAAATCACTTTCCTTTATAGCAATTTTTATAATATTTTTGATTTTATATCTTCCGACATTAATCGCAATGGACTATATCTCAAGTAATCCAGGATCAATGATGACCATGTATCTCTTCTACGCGTGATAATCGAGCCTATGGGAATTTTCACGCTCTAGAAACGTCAGTCATGTCACGAAGTTTCGGGAACTCCCCTTGTACTTTCAAAACACATATCGACTGAGATGGCGGGGAAGAAAAACAAGACACATCCCACTTGATTTGGCAGAAGAGTTTATTCTGCGTTGGAGTTTGCAGAAGTTGTGAGACTTATTTCCATCTACGAGGAATTTCGTTGTGTGAGTGGGGAATCCTCCTGAGATATCAAGAAAGTTAATGAGGGAAAGACGATGTGATATCATGAAGAGGGTTATGGAAAAATAACTTTTTTTTCGGATACCAAGTACCTGAAGTTGTATGTAATATTTGCCTTTTGCTGTTTCAGATTTGGACTGTCACTGTTTTCAAGATATTCTCAAAAGCTACACGAGGAGAGAAATTTGGTGTTTTAAGTTCAAGCTGTTTATCTTGCTTTTTGGTGAGAAGTATAACAGTTGGCGATTTTCTTCCATCGAAAAAATGTATCAAAGAATTTGCATCAAATTTTGTAGGAAAAATGGAGTCATGTGCTCACAAACACTTGATATGTTTACAGTGGCATACGGATATTGTACTCTGAGGGACAAAAATGTTTACAAGTGGTACATACTTTCACAAAAGGTCCACAAGACCTGAAAGACGACACTTGCCTCAAACGCCCCAACAAATCGATAACCGATGAAAATAATGAGAAAGTGTGACGAAAATTGTTATGAAGATTCGTCAAATCAGTATTAGGCAAGTTGCTGAGAATACTGGCATATCAGTTAGCTCATGTCATGCAATACTTTTGGAAATTTTGCCTATGGTAGCGAAATTAGTTCTAAAATTGCTGAATTTTGACGAAGGAATTGTTGAATGAAATCAACAATGATTCAGATCTGTTCAAAAGGTTCCAACCAAAGTTCTATCGTCCCAATTGAAGAACCCAGGAGAGCTTAGACTAAAAAAGCACGCCATATTTGATCAAATAACAAAATTTTGCTCGAGTTTCGGTTCTGATACCGTGGTGGACAGACGTGCCGAAAATGATCGTCAATAAAATAGGTACGCGCACGTTATTGATGGAGATGAAACTCAGTTTTGTGTTGTGAC